>JARHVA010000015.1:92500-162500 GCA_037957365.1 Torreya grandis | reverse complement strand
AAACTCACCAAAAAATGTTGATATAAACAAATTAAAAGTGATGGGATGCTTTTGGTAGGTGATGATAAATGTTGGGATGTTTCGAATAGGGACACACAGGGTTTGAAATGCACTGATGACTATATTCACTTGGTCATGTTTTCTTATTTTTTCTCTTTGATTTACATATTACGAGTAACATGCAAAACAAACTTTCTTCTTCTTTCCTTAAGAAACCAATGACACACTTTTAATTTCTAAAGGCTTAAGGAAACAACATGTGATTTAGGGGCATGTTTCAAGGGTTAGCTAAGATTTTAAGCACTATTTAATTATCAAAAATCTAAATGGTGAAAACTACCTGATAAAAAAATATTTCAAAAAATAGTAATTTGTATAATTAAAAATAATTTTAGTGATATACAATGCTACACCCTTAACATATGGTTGTCTATGGATTTGTCTAGATTGACTTGTGGCACGCATAACCTTTTAAATTTGTCATTTGATAATTTTAACATTTCATAATAATAAGAATAGTTGGCATAATCAAAACATGGAGTTCTTATAGCCTATATTTAATATATAGAGGAGGCAATGCTTTAGTATTTGATTGTTAGATTACAAATTTTATTTTTATTGTAAGGATTGTAGAGATTACCCCCTTGAAGTGGCTTAGTCATATATTATAATATTATGCTCTTCATTCCACTTACATTGCACAGATTTTTTTTATATTTTTTATTATTTGCTAGTCTTTGTTGTTAATATGTGCATTTTGTATATTGATTTGTGATCTATTATTGTGAATCTACTTTTACAATATAATGAGTTCATTACACATGGAATTATAACTTTTATTCTGAGGTAAAGTTTATGTGGCATAATAGGAATATAGATTAGAGATAAAATGTGTATTATAGGTAAATAAGTTATTTTTATTATAATACTCTCTCTCTCTCTCTCTCTCTCTCTCTCTCTCTCTCTCTCTCTCTCTCTCTCTCTCTCTCTCTCTCTCTCTCTCTCTCTCTCTCTCTCTCTCTCTCTCTCTCTCTCTCTCTCTCTCTCTCTCTCTCTCTCTCTCTCTCTCTCTCTCTCTCTCTCTCTCTCTCTCTCTCTCTCTCTCTCTCTCCTCTCTCTCTCTCTCTCTCTCTCTCTCTCTCTCTCTCTGATATCTTTATTTTATGGGGAGTTTTTGTCACACTTATTATTCAATTATATTTATGGGATAAAATAAAACAATTCATCTAGGTTGAATTTATGGTTTCTAATTATGTTTAGGGGGGAAAAAAGGTTTGGATTCATGTTTTTTCAACCTTATGCAATAGAGCAGTCATTCTATTCATCCTTATAAGGTGATCATAATAGTATAAGTTTATGGTAGCCCTAATTTTTAAAAATATGGGGTTCAAGTTTTTTCACCCTTTTGATATATA
Source organism: Torreya grandis (assembly GCA_037957365.1). Lineage (NCBI taxonomy): Eukaryota > Viridiplantae > Streptophyta > Pinopsida > Cupressales > Taxaceae > Torreya > Torreya grandis. Next base: position 161,085 of record JARHVA010000015.1, on the reverse strand, counting down.
TTAGTCATTGGATTTGTCTCAATGAATTGATCACATTGGCATATCTATCAACTAACCTTCTTTGTAGCCATCATTCAAAGTCACACCATGATGAATATTTCTACTAGAGGTAGGGGAAATAGTCAAGAACACCAAGGAATGCCCCAAAAAAAATGATCTAATTCAACATGGGAGGGTCACTTGTTAAAGTGGTACAGATCACATGTGTTTGTATAGGGGTAATATTTATTTACATTTTTTTACAATAATATATCAATAAAAATAGGGTCATTGGTCTAAAAGGAAGTCCCAAGAGTAAGAGGATGTGGAGGTAAATTAAATAAATAAAGGGTAATACCAAGAATATTTGATCACACATCTTGATATGAACCTTTTTTATAAAGTGGCACCCCCATGACACTTAGAAGGGGCATCAAGATTAACCTAGGAAGAGATTGAAAATAATTTGGAGTTACTATTGGACTATCTCAATGCAAGCTTATTGTATAGGTAAACTATAGATGATTAAAATGGATGCAAGAGAAGATGACTTCTAAATTTTATTTATCACAACTTGATTCAACCATGACTAGCTTGGATATTAGAAATATTTAATTAGGATTTATTAAATCTTAGCACATATTTCCACAAGAGAGGAACTAAAAGAAAGATGATATAAATTGTCTCAAAGTAAGCATGAAAAATGAATCAAGTTTGGATTAGCTCAAAACATCCATCCAAATTTTGGTAGCATTCTAAGAAATGGTTTAACAACCTAAGACTTCATAGAAAAATAACTCAACTCCCCTAGATAACTTGTTAGTTTATAAAACTATCGACCCTAATAGAGTTCAAAATCAACACATGGATAATTCTAATAGAGTGTTGGATCAACACAAGACCAAATCTAGTTTTATTTTCAAAAAATCAATGCCTAAGATAGATATGAACAAATTTTATGGTAAGAATCCACTCAATTGATTTGTTCTAACATAATTTTTCTTTAGTCACACCAAATCCCTTGCATTTAAAAGGTCATAATGGCATCCATATATTTGGAACTGGGTCAATACATGTGGTATTGTTGGATTTGTGGGAAAATTTTAATAAGTAAACTCTATTTTGGCATTGTCAGTTTTTGGAGAAGTTGATCAAGCCATATAAAATCAACTTGGTGGATAACGAATTCAACCAATTGGTTAAGCTAAGACAAAAAGGTAAGATCAAGGACTATATTTAATAAATTTACACCCTATCATTAAGAGTGGAGAGTGTATCATAGTATAACTCAAAGGACTTGTGATGCAAGGGAATTTGGGTTCATGTGCAACCTTGCATCAACCAAAAATATCATTGTTTAATAAAATTTGTGAAGTGTTTTTTTGCACAAGTTTCTTATTACTGATATGTCTTTATTTTAAGTTTCTGTAAGTTGTGCATTTTGTGAAAAAAGTTATTTTAGTTTTTTTGTTTCACCTTTAAATGCGCACATCTCTATCCATCCTTCTTGCAAAGATTTTGCTTTAGCATATTCTAGTCTATTAGCATTTCATGCACCATGGAAAACAAGATGTGTAGTGGAATTTGAATCAACATCAAGTTTTGCACATCATCATCTTTTGTAATAGTGATGAGTGATTTGGCATTTGATAGCTTAAGTTGAATATCTAGTACTAGTTCATCTAGTTGATCATTATCCCATTGAGCTTGAATGTCTGTAAATATATTACACATAGTTTCATTATGCCAAGCTTGTAGTTTTCACATGGCATTATCCCTTGAATATAAAAATTACTTGAGGGCATTACCCATTGCATCTACAGTAGTTGTTTGGTCATCCATTACAACTCTAGTCTTATCAGTTGTTACAAACTTAGGTTTAGCAGTAGTCAAAAAATTGTTGAGATGTTGCCCCCAATTTATCAGTCCTTGAGCTATTTTCTTGGCTTGTTCTACAGTTGTATCCAAAACTTTTTCATATTCTTCAAGTAACTCATAGATTACCTCTATTTCTCCCATTATAACCTACCCTTGGGTTCACAATGTTTGTAATCATTATGTATTCACCCAATCCTTTATGAATTACTTCAACAAGATGGTGAGTTATTTATCCTCAGACATTACCTAGTTATTTAGTACTTGTGTAACCAATGTGGGTTAAATGTTGTTGATAAAATGATGTGAATTGGTAAGTTGGGTGCTCACTACATTATCCTCTCTCAATAAAAATAATTCTTGTTTCAAGTCTAAGGCTTTCTATGTAATTAACTCTTGGAACATAGTTATGCTTTCAATTCACTTGGATAACGATAGTTGGGCATCATCCAAATTTGTTTCAAGTGAAGTAGTGGAAAGGGTCATGAATGTTGCAAAGGTTACTATTAAATTTGGTGTGAATTATGCCAAAGGAAGTGTAAAAGTGGTACACTAGCTGGATGTTATGGGAACATCCCATAACCACTAGCTAGCGATCTAAGGTTTTGATTATGAAACCTCCTTTTATGCACCTAGTGTGTTGTTGGCTTATGTTATGGTGCATATATTGCTTCTTCCTTAGATGACATCCTATTATTTTATGGCTTTAACTTTAGCTTCATATTTAGCCTTAGCATCTACCTTAGCTTAAGCTTTGGCTTGGACCTCAGCCTTAGCTTTAACTTCAACATCAACTTTGGATTTAGCTTCTACCTTAGCCATGGATTCATCTCTGGCTACTTGCTCATCAATTAATTTCTTTGCTTAATGCTCTTTGGCATTTTATTCTACTTGAGTCCTAGCTAGTGCTTTTGATTCATCCATTTTTATTGCATAGCCTATGCTTGTTATTTTGTCTCTGCTTCCTCCTATTCCTTTTTCTTTGCCTCTGCTTCCTCAGCTTGATTCTTTGTAGCCTCTATTTATTCAACTTGATTCTATTTTGTTCTCTTCCATGACTTATTATTTTTATTGTACTTCTTACACAACTTCTTATTAGTTGTGTTGCACCTCATGTGTGGCTGCTTGTTATTGTGCTTCTTGATTTTTTTAATTTTCTTCTTCCTTTCTCTTTTTATACTTATCCTTATTTTAATGATCCTCTAGGTCCTCTGGTTGTTGTGAAACTTTTATTTATGGCTCAACCTAAGGTAAAATTATTTATTCTAGTACCTCTATGACATTAGGTGCATCAAGCTCAATGAATAATGGGGTGTACTATGAGGAAGATGATTATATCCCTATATTTTTGCATGAAAATGACTTATTTTTTGATATGGATGAAGGATTAAGTTTGATTTAGTTTCTTCATCAACTAGTCTTATGGTTGAGTTTATGATTCTTGATGCACACCCCTTTCTTCTACATGCTCTTTGAAAAAGACCATTATTTCTTGTATTTTTTGATATGGCCTTGTTGAAGGATGAGTCCTTGGCTTGTGCATCAAGGATAGAGGTGGAATCTCCTATATAGGTTGATATAAATGTTACTAACTCATGCCCTTTGATTTGAATTCCATTGTGTAGTTTTGTGTTTGATGCATGCTACCCTAGATACTTCATGACATATTGAGGTATTTAAGGGTACAAACTGATTAAGGCTAGGGACTTAATCCACCATGCATTGAATCTTCCTAGTTATTCATAATATTGTCTTGTTCTCATCCATGTAATGTTCTCAAAGGCAATAGCAGGCCAAAAGTCTATAGAGACATTAATTGGTCTGTCAAATGATTTCCAATGCATGAAACATAAGTAATACCAAAAATTGAGACTAAAATGTTTGGGATATAGCTTTGAATATATTCTCATTGTTGGTGGTTAACTATAAATATATAAACTTGAGCTACTTGAAGTATTTGTTTAGTAAAATAATGCAATATGAAATATCAATCACTGCTTTTATGGCATGCTTTACTTGCTTGGTTATTTGCTAGAAGTGCTTAGTAATTCACTTGATAAAGATGTGATGCAGGGGAATCCTCTAAGGACCCCAAAGTTGTTTCAATTTTGTATTGAGTTGGTCTATAGGTGTCTTATAGGTTATATAGGTCTTAATTAGTTTATATATGAAGTATAGATGATCCTAAAGTACATAAAATTTTAATTATAGTTTTCCACCAAAACCTCTTTTTGAAAATTTGAACCATGTTAAGCCTTGTTTAAGTACTTCGATGTATTTTGTGAAAGTGACAAGATGTGTTAAGCTAGTCTAAGGGTTTTGGAAATGTAAAAGGTTCATAAAATAGTCATGAGACCAAATTCATGGTACTATATATGTTATGTTGTGCAAAAATCAAGAAAATGTAATGTAACTACAAGATTTCTACGTGGGAAAAGGAAATAAGATTTAGTTATGCATCTTGATAGGGATAGCGGAGTCAGTTTTAGTTTGGTATTTTTGATATATAATTCGAGTAGATGAATGAAGGTTTTGGGACAAGTTTTGTATAAAAGAGGTGGTAATGTTTTTGTAATCTCTAATATAAAAGAATATGGACAAACCCTCATTGTTGCTATTATTGTCTGCATGTGATTTGTTTATGAAAGAATGAGAATGGGATTGTTTTATAAGTATAAATTAAGTATAATGGATGTTTGTTGTGTGGAGAGTTTATCTAAGGAATGAGAAAAGAGATCTTATTCAAGAATCTATAGGAATAAACCCCTATCCAAGAATTTTGTATTCAAACCTTGTATAGTATATGAGTTTCCTAGTTTGTTGTAAATTGTGTTCTCCAAAGTTAGTGATTAAATGGATTGTGATATTTGAGTTTGAAATGTTATTGAAGTTGTTTATTTTATTTTGAGATTATTAGTTTCAAGATATAATCATTTTATATTCAGATATATGTGTACACAGATCCCTGTGTTATGTAAGTGTCTTTAATGGTGGATTGTATTTGTCAAGATGGTCCTAATGAGGTTGGTAGGTTATATAAAATGCTCCTAAAGGTTGAATGAGTGACATTCAAGGTTGATTTATTCATAATAAATTAATAAAATCTTTTGTTCATAAGCATTTAGATGACTAACCCCTGTTCCTATAGCAGTTGTTGTAAGGTTAGACTGTGTGTATTCCCTTGAAGGAAATGATCATTAACTTGATCATTAAGAGATTAGAGGAATCCTAGTAAGTATATTGAATGTATTTGAATGTTTCATAACTCTTGATTTGCATATCATTGGAATTTTTTCATTTTCATAAAACACAAGCATGTAGAGTGTTAAATATTATGCACAATCAAGAGTATTTGAAAGTGAAAATGCATAAAAATGGGTGATTCATGAATTATAAGGAATGAAATATTTGCACCAGGTTTAGATAGACATTTTAAACCTAATTTGGTTCTTTGAAAATCCCTGAGATGATGGTAATTTATTTTTGTATGCTCTCAGTTGAGATAGGTTAAGAAAAACACTAACCTAGGGTTTTGAATGAATAGAGAGATTCCACCATTCAATTTAGATGAAACTTTGTGAAAATATCATGAATAGTATTTGTGAAAATATTTTTAAGTTTTTTTGTGTGACCATAATTCTTTGTATGAAAATTGAAGACTGGGTTTCAAAAGAACCCTAGGAGACCTAATTAGAGGAAATAATGAGCAAAATAAATCAAGTAAAGTGACTTAGGAGAAAAATTTGGTTTGGAAACCTTGTGAAGAGATAGTAATGGATACAGGGTATCTATATTGATTGTTGGTTTTTCTATATGAATTTTTACTTGTCTATACAAAGCCAAAAATCCCAAAAATAGGGCTACAAGGATTGTGAAAGAATAGGTAGAGTTGAGTAAAGGAAAATACTTGAGAGTTAGAAGTTGGGATAGAGTTGAAGAATGGAAAGAGAGGGTAATGAAATCCATATTAAGTATGTTTAAAATCATTGAAAATCATAGGGAAACTAGGTGAATCTATAAACCAAAGCATGAAGAATGTACCTAGAAGTCATGGGCATGGAATAATGTATTGAGTAAGGCCTAGAGTGATTGTTTTAGTATATGCTCTACATCATTTTGGTATTAGAGATAGTAAAATATGCCTAGAGGATTGTGAAAAGATTTGACATCATTTTTTCTAAAGTGAAGTGTAGGACAAGGAACTAAGTGTAGTGTTCCATGGAGAGAGTTAGTAGGGATGATGATTTGGTCAAGCAAATGGTGGACCAAGTGACACAATTGATTGATCTATTAGTTATAAGGATGGAGGCTATTGAGGATGCTCTTAGAGAGAGAGAGAAAATAATAGTGATAGAGTAAGATGAAAGATATGATATGAAGCAAGGTCAAGTAACTCCATTACAACCAAGGACAAGTGAGAGAGGAAATGAAGAGGTGGTTTAAGAGAGACCACAAGTGTATGCAATAGTTGAAGAAGGCATGGGATTATAGAACCATGCATGGAAGATAAGACCATTTTTGGATGGAATATTAATAATAGTTGAAGGTCCAATGAGGTATTTACCATGACAAAAATTTCAAGGTCAATGTTAGCAATGCCATAGAGAGGGACATAGAGCATCAAAGTGTCCAATGAATGTTAGCAGAAGTATGCAACAACAGAGTGCAAGAAAGGTGAATGAGGAGAGAGGACATGAAAGGAATGAGTATTTACTCATTAGGATAATCATATTGTAGTAGAGAAATAAAGTCAAAGAACCATCCCAAAGGAGGAGTTTATTTAAGAAAAGGTTGCAAAGCAAGAGGTAAGGTATGTAATTTGGTAATTAATGTAGGTAGTACTAACAATATAGTGTCTTTAGAGATGGTGAAAAAGCTGGGCTTGATAAGGATGACACATATACAACCATATAAGGCTAAATGGGTTCAAAAAGGAAATCAACTCCTGTTAAGTGAACAAAGTTAGGTTGAATTCAAGATAGGAGGATATAGAGATAGAGTGTTATGTGATATCATGCCCATAGATGTTTATCATTTAATGTTAGGGAGACCATGACAGTTTTGATAGGCATGACATATATGATGATCAAGTAAACACTTATACCATCAAGTAACATGAAGACGTACACATAATTATCCCATTGAAGGGTGAAGAAGAGAGAAGAGATGAGAGGATAATGATGATGGAAATAAGGCAATATTGGAGTAAATCCATGGAAAGTTTGGGTTTGGTCAAACCACCCAAGAAAGAATAAGAGGTAAGCTATCTTGAGTTAGTTGTCATGAAGAATTTTGAGTCCACAAAGATGGACATGAGAGAGATTAAACAAGAGTACAAGGTGGTAGCAGGTAGTCATCAAAGAAAAGAAGAGACAATACCCAAAAAAGTGCTCATGAAAGAAGAAAACCAAAATAAGTATGGAAGCCAAGCTAATGAGAGACAAGATAATAGAATGGTAATAGAAATTAAAGATAATATGGATGAGTAGTGATTTGGAAAAGACACTAAGTAAAGAAGATGGAGATTGAAATATATGAGGCAACCCAAGAAATAGCCATGCATGATCCAAAATGTTGTTACTAATATGTTATTTTATGATGAAAGTATAGGTAAGAAGCAAGAAACCAAAGAAGGAATGGTTGACAGTCATAAACAAGAAGAGAATGACAAAGAGTTGGGCAATATGCAGCAGGCCCAAAAATAAGATAACCATGAAGGAGTGATAAATCTAAGATAGGGAATGTGTAAAATGAGCATATAGCCCACGCATATGCATGAGATGGAGAGTAATCATGATGTTGATGAACAACATCAAATTAAGAGTATACATAAGTATGAGGCATGTAAATAACAAGAAGATGTTTTGCATGAAATGGAGTGGGAAACACAAGAGGTATGGAGGAAAGAAGATTGCATACTTGTAGCAATGGTTTATAATGGAGTTAAGGAGAAGATGAATCAGTTTGTAGAGGAAGATTGGTATACACCTGAAAGGCAAAAAGAAGATGGTAGTATCTATGTTTTGATCAACAACATTATTTTATGTGCACGTATGATATTGAAGGAGATGAACCAAATAAGTCCTAAATGTGGGGACCAAGAGTATTCTCAACTCTATGAGAGGAAAGTAGAAGCAAACACCTTCAATGAGGAGGTTCAATGAAATCTGATAGGATTATATACCAAGTGCATCAACAAAAAATTGTGGCAAACATTTTTTTGATCTTGGTAGTATGATGTAAGGGCATCTTATAAGGACTCCCAAGTTATTTCAATTTTGTCTTGAGTTGGTCTATAGGTGTATTATATATTATAGAGGTCTTTAGTAGTATATATGTGTAGTCTAGATGATCCTAAAGTGCATAAAATTTTAATTATAGTTTTCCTGCTAAAACCTCTTTTTGAAAATTTAAACCATGTTAAGCCTTGTATAAGGACTTTGATGTATTTTGTGAAAGTGGAAAGATGTGTTAAGATAGTCCTGAGGTTATTGTAAATGTAATAGGTTCATAAAATAGTTATGAGACCAAAGTCATGGTACTATATATGTTATGTTGTGCAAAAATCAATAAAATGTGATGTAACTAAAAGACCCTATGTGGGAAAAGGAAACAAGATTCAATTATGCATCTTGATAGGGATAGAGGAGTTAGTTTTAGTTTGGTATTATTGATATTTCATTCAAGTAGATGACTAAAGGTTTTGGGACAATTTTTTTATAAAGGAGGTGGTGATGTTTTTGTAATCTCTGATAGAAAAGAATATGGACAGACCCTATTGAGGTCATTGTTGTTATTGCTATCTGCATGTGATTTATTTATGAAAGAATGAGAATGGGATTGTTTTATAAGTATACATGAATTCTAATGGATTTTTTTTGGTGTGGAGAGTTTATCTAAGGAATGATAAAATAGATCTTATTCAATAATATGTAGGAATAGACCCCTACCCAAGAATTTGGCATTCAGACCCTATATAGGAGTTTCCTAGTTTGTTGCAAACTATGTTCTCCAAAGTTGATGATTAAATGGATTGTGATAACTAAGTTCAAAATTTTCTTGAGTTTTATTATTGTATGTTGATATTATTAGTTTCAAGATAAAATCATTTGATATTTAGATATATGTGTGCATAGACCCCTATGTTGTGTGTATTTAATGGTGGATTGTATTTGTCAAGATGGTTCCTAATGAGGTTGGTAGGGTTATATACAATGCTCCTGAAGGTTGAATGAGTGAAATTCAAGGTTTATATACCTTTTAAACCTAATTTTATTCTTTGGAAACCCCTGAGATGTTGGTAATTGCTTTTTGTATACTCTCGATTGAGATAAGGTTAAGAAAACACTAACCTAGGGTTTTGAATGAATAGAGAGATTCCACCATTAAATTTAGATGAAAATTTGTGAAAAGATCAAGAATAGTATTTGTGAAAATATTTTGAATTTTTTTTTTGTGTGAACATACCTCTATGTACAAAAATTGAAGACTGAGTTTCAAAATAACCCTAGGAGACTTAATTAGAGGAAACAATGAGTAAAAAAAGTCAAGTAAAGTGACTTAAGAGTAGAATTTGGTTTGTAAACCTTGTGAAGAGATAGTAATAGATAAAGGGTATATATATTTATGATTGGTTTTAATATATGAATATGTACCTATCTGTACAAAGCCAAAAATCCCAAAAATAGGGCTATAAGGACTGTGAAAGAATAGACAAAGTTGAGTAAAGGAAAAGACTTGAGAGTTGGAAGTTAGGATAGAGTTAAAGAATTAAAAGAAAGTGAAATGAAAACCCTATTAATTATGTTCAAAATAATTTAAAATCATAAATGAAACTAGGTGTATCCATAAACCAAAGCATGAATAATGTGCCTAGAAGCCATGGTTAGGGAATAGTGTATTGAGTAAGGCCTAAAGTGATTATCTTGGTATTTGAACTACATCAAGATGCACACTAAAGAACCATTAATTGAATACATTTTTATCCATCTACTTGACTTGGTTGTGTACTTATCCATAGTGTTAGTTTGAATGGGTGGAGTGGTGGATTTATATGGGAGAAAGGCTTTATCATGATTTGGGAGGACTGTAGCTCATGCCATAGCTTGATCATCAATCCAAATTGTAATGTCCTAATACAAATGAATCACCTCACCCCTTTTTTATACCTACTTAAAATGGTAATAATTACCTCATCCAGTTGTCTAAATGTAAGTAGATTGATCAATATTTCTATATTTGAACCTCATATTGGATGGGGGAGCATTAGGGCTCCAACATGTAACTTATTGTAACCCAAGAGCAAATAAGGTGAGTTCTACTTGATCAATGAAGTCAAAAATATCAGGGTCATTATACTTAGTTTGTCATAGACCTAAGCCAATCCCCATATCTTCCTTATTTACTTATGTAAGTGGAATCAATAGTGGGGATTTATCCATTGTTGTTGTTGTGTCTTAAATTGAAGATTTGTTTGGATTATTCTATTTCTAATTTCTAATTGGTGTGAACATAGTTTTTTTGAAGGCATAATGTAGAATTCAATTATTAGCTAAAGTATGTAATGTTTGTGTCTTATCCATGCCCCTTATATGGATTTTGGTGCTAAAATATGAAGCACCAAATTTTTTAAATGTAATGCCTTGTTGCACATGAGTTTTTCTCCCCTCATTAATCTCTATTAGTGAAATTTAATCGTACAAAAACTCTTTTGTACTTAGAATCCTTGATTTGCCCATTTGTAGTTATTTGATGTGACATGATATCCTTTGTCTATCCCATTTTTTTATGATGCCAATTATCAATCGATTACATAATCCATCTTAGGAAGAATGAAATCTATTCAAATGCCTTCTCATTGACAATGTTAAATGACCATTATCCATCTTTTTGTCATACATGTCTTGTCACTACCACCTTCCCCAACTTATTCTTAACCTCTAATAGTTGGTTCCAACTATCCTTCCTTAGGCTATCTCTAAAATTTGATCACACCTTGTGATTGTAACTACTCCTTATCATTACAATGTGTTGTGATGTGAAGATCACACTAAACAAACATACTACCCTAAAAAAAGAAAACAAAATAAAAAACAAACAAAATTAAACAATAAACCTAACTACATGGTGATACTCAACACCCACTCATGTTATTAGTGAGAATGATGGAGATTAAAGGTAGCAAAGATTAAGCTTACAACCATTTATTCATCTTGGTAGTATGGTTCCCTGTTGATCTTTAACATAGTAGTACCCTATTGTGATACTTCATGTGTAATGTATGGTCCCTTCCATATAATGCACAATTTTCCTAAGAATGCCTTAAATCTACTATTATAAAGTAATACTGCTTATTCTAGATAGAATTATTTAGATCACAAGTTGCAATTATGCCACATGTTCTAACTTAATTTGTGTATCTTTTGTGTCCATAGTGCCCGTTGTCAATTTTATTCCATTTTAACCAAGTCCATAAATAATTTATTGTGAGAGTCTTCAACACCCAACCTCGTAATCATTACAATACACAAGATTGGAATAATGTAATCCATGCAAATTACTGCATCAATCCCATAGACAAACTGAAAGGGTGTGAAACCTATGGCATACTTGTAATTCATTTTGTATGCCTAAAGAATTGTAGGAATACAATCCTCCCAATCATCTCTCTATACATTACATATTTTTGTTAGCATTTTCCCCAAGACCTTATTCAATAATTCATCCTATCCATTTGATTGAGGGTGATAATCCATGATTTTTTGGTGTGATGTCATAAAATCTTTAGTAAGAGTTTTGATAGTATTATTGAGAAAATGTGTTCCTCTATCACTAACCAATTTGATCAGACATTCAAACCTTGTAATACTATTTTCATATAGGAATTTGATAGTGTCATTCTCACCATAACTTAACATTGTCACCACTTCCACCCACTTGGTGACATAGTATAATATAATAATAATGTACCACACATGACTTCACTTGCTTGAGGGAGCTACAAGCCCAATAAAATTAATTACCCATTATTCAAATGGTTGTTCTACGAGCATTAGAACTAAGGGCATATTATCACACTGATTTGGATTTCACATTCATTGGAAGACATCCCAATGCTTAGATACTCTATGTGCATCTTGAAACAAGGTTGGTCACAAAATACCAGTTTGTAATATTTTTATCATAGTAGTTTCACTTGGGAATTAACCTCCTACAATTCCCTAATGATCTTATTGAAGAATAAGTGGTCATTCATGTTCTAATGCCACTCTGCACAACACATCATCTCTGCCTAGATTTTATGAGAATACATTGATAAAGATATATGGTATATCTTAGGTGACCATTTTATTTTTGTCCCTTTCCAAATAGTGCATAGGTAAAGTTCATTTCTTCAATATGTTTGTATTATCCTCCATATTATCTGAGATTATAGCAGTCTTGAATAAGTAAACATCTAGGTACTCATCTTCAATTTCTTATGACTCTACACAATTATGTATCCTACTCAAAGGATCTAGTTTGACATTTTATTTTCCAAGATTTACATTGATTCAAAATTGAAAATTTTGAAATAACATAAGCCACCTAGATATATGTCCTCCTAACATCGACTTGTTAACTATGTATCACAATGACTAGTGATCTATAAAGAAATAAAATGGTGTAGCCAACAAGTAACGTCAAAATTTTTTCAATGCAAACACCATGGCTAAGGACTCTCTCTTCATAGTTATAAATTTCTTTTATATGGCTGAGAGCTTCTTTCTAGTAAAATGTATTGGATGATCTAACCCACCTTCACTTGGCTATGCTAAGATAGCTCCTACTATGGGACATGAAGCATGTACATGTACAAGGAATGGCTTCTTCTAGTCAAGAAAATATAGAATTGATGTTGTTACTAACGTTTGTTTGAGCTCAATAAATGATACTTGGCATTCTGTAGTCCATTTAAACCTTGTATCTTTGCACAATGGTTTATCTATTGGCACAAATATGGCTACACATACCCTTTGATAAATTTTTAGTAGTATCCCTTATGTCTGAGAAAGGTGCACACTTATTTAGAACTGGTTAGAGGTGGAATTCCTACTATCAAAACGATCATGGCTATACCCACCAAGATACCATTTCCACATATGACATGGCTCATAAAAACACCAAAAGGTGTAAAACATAAACACTTATTTAGGTTCAAAGTAATACGTAAATCTTGACACCATTCTAGCATTAATTACAACTTCAATAGATGATTTTTAAATAATTAAAAATATCCCAATCATCTAAATAAAATTCTATAATCCCATGAATGAAGTCTTTAAATACATTAACTACATCTCGATAGAAAAATGTTGGTACATTCTTTAGGCCAAATGATATTACCTTATATGTGAATAATCCCCATTCAGTTATAAATGTAGTCTTAGCTTGGTCTTCTTTTGTTATTAGAATATGATTATAAAAATTAAATCCATTTATAAATGAATACACTTCCTATGACAGACTCAAATAATTCATCTATGAATGGTATTATAAATGGTTTATTGATGCAAGCATCATTGAGTGCATAGTAGTCTCCACAAACCTGAATTTCTCGTCTTCTTTAGATACACAGCTATGGGACTTACCCATTCTAATTTTTCTACTAGATAAATAATTTTAACTTCTTACATTCAATCTATTATAGATTTTAATTTTACCTTCATATTAGGATTGAGCTTTTAGAAGTGTTTTTTAATGGGTTAAATGCATTCTTTCAATTCTATATGCATTTCCCCCAATTATGGATCCATAGCTTTTAATTTAGATAATTTGGTTGGGAAAACATATTTACAATCCCATATTAGTTTCAAAGCCTCTAAATTTTTTTCTTGATCTTAGTAGTCTCCCATAGTCATAAGTTTAGGAACTAACTTTTTTTCCAATGTTTCCTTCAAAAAAATTTAGGGGTTATTGATACACTTTGCTTGACCCAATGGGTAAAGCTTCTTGCAGAATGTGCTTGCCTTCCCACTATGGAATTTTTATGTTGTGTAGTCTCTCTAATTCAACTTTTTATGCACTTTGGACTGGTATTATTTCAACTTCCTTCTTTGGTTCAAAGAATCCTTCTAAATCCAAATCTCTATCACTATCATTGGATTCTATTAGCTCATCTATTATTCTATTACAAGGCTTAATAAAATATTATTCTTGTTGAGTCGCCTTATAATTGTGAAGTGATATATTCAATTCCTACATTATTTCCTACTAGGATAATGCTTATAATGTAGTTCCTATATCTTCTTCTCATCCATGGCATAAAAACATTTTGATTGTCTATAATGCATTATGCACTAGTGGATTATCATCCTCAAACACAAAAGTCTAAATTAAGTCTTGTTGCACTTGTGAAAAATGTGTGGTCTGTATTTTGTGATCTTCATGCATGTACCAAGCTATTGGTATGGGTGATAATGTATGACTGAATATGTGTACCCAATACCTTGGCTCTACTCCTTACATAGTCCATATATCTACACTTTGGTGAATGTGTAACTCAAGACATTTGCCTTCTTGAAAGAAATACCATTTTGATTTCATAGTAGGTGGTAAAAAAATATTTCACATAAAACTCACATGCTTTCTCCCAATGAATTTATGAGATCCTATGTATAACCCACCAAGTCATAGTAGTTCCTTTCAGTACATAGATAAGTGTGTTGACCCTTTAATCCACCTCTAGTACATGGTGTTTGAGCCTTAAAATGAATGGATCAAGGTCCTCTATCATAAAGTATTAAGGTATTTATGATTTATTAATGAATACCATGTGTAGAGGTTGTACCTCATGATATATCCTAGCCCAGTTCAACATATGAGTGTCTAAATCACCACTAATGGTCAATTTTGTTTCCCAAGGTAGAACACCCTCTATAGTAGGTTCAATATAATCTATCATTGTTACACTTGTACCATACAAAAAATCTACCACATAATTGGTTAGAGATCACACTAAGGGGGAAACACATCCTTCTATCTAAACCTATAAGGCTAGAGACTTTGTTATTATTGTCTTGTACGTTGGTTGTACTTGCTTCACAAGTTTTGGTTTCCAAGCTTGATAATTTATAGGTCATGAAGCACTTTACTTTTCATTTATACCAACCTTGAACTGACTATTCCCACCATAGGCATAAGGAGGATTTGATTCATTTAGGATGATATATGACTTCTAATTAGATTTATTAAAGGTATGACCATTATATTATCCCCTTCATACACCTCTAGCTAATTGCACATAGTGTTAATGGTCATTTGACCATCACATGCCCATTTATTACCAATTAAGGCAAGGTAATGGGTTTTTATTGTCTTCACATATATGACCTCAAAATATATATGCAAACTAACATTATCCACTTTAATATGAACACCCTATAACTATCCAATGGGCTACACCCTCCCATAATCTATAAGACTAAGAAAAACTAGGCTATAACTCAAAGCTAGTCAACTAATACCTTCTCAAGCTGATTGCAAAATCATGTTAACCATGCTAGTAAAGTCAAAGATTACATTCAGGATCTCATATCTTGCTAGCTAAATGTCCATATGAGAATCCATGTCTCATTGTTTTATATTCTTAACATACCATACTAATTTTTTAGTATGTTTTTGACCTTGCAGTGTGTAGACATCTAAAATTGGCCAACGATAACCTAAAACTAGGCTTTTGACCAATTTCTACTCAAAATACACAATTTAGCCTAAAAACACTAAAACATGCTAAATGATGTGAAAGTGACATATTCAAGTGCTAATTTTGGCCAGGGTATCCCTAAATGGGGCAACATAATTTATGATCCAACTAACTTTGATTAGTTCATTTCGAGTCAAAATGCCAATTTTGTACCTAGGTGCTCTGGATTGCTCTTTCCTATCAAATATTTTGCACAATATGCATGCCTTTGTTATTTGTTTTTGGTAAATTATAAATTAGAATATGGTTCCAATGCATCTAAAAGTGCCTTCCAATTCCAATCTAGTCAAATTTAGGACCAATAACAAGGCATTCTGATCAATCTGGGTACTTTGTGCATAATATGCTTAATCATGATTAAGAGCTAATTAACCCAAATCAAGGCCTAATTAATAATTCCATGGAAACTTGTTGAATACTTATTTTAATAAATGAATATTAAAATTTGCATCATCAAGTGACCTCATTTCTTGGGAAGGCATCCCTAGGCCATGGATGCCATAAATATCAAGATTCATGCCTCCCATGCCTCATCGATGCCTTACATGATGCCCTCCATGCATTATAATTGACCCTTATTCTAATTTCATGATGAGGATAATTAAAAACTTAATTCCAATCTTCAACCACACATCTCAATCTTGAGATCGATGGTTGAGGTTTATTCTAATCAAATCCAAAATTCTATAAATAGGAGGCCTCACCACATCATTTATAAGCTTAATTGGTGTAAAGTTATAATGTAGGATTGGTTCCAAAAGATTCATATAACTAATGTTACCATGCCAAATTGTTTCCAAGACAAGCCAAGCCAAAGCAAAAGATGCCAAGGAGAGATGGAGGTAGCCAAGCTTCCATTGCCAAGGACTTCATGAGCATAAGCTGAGTAAGCCACCACTACAAAGGCATTTGGAGAATCCAATGAAGGTGAAGGAACTCTTGTATTTGATTCTTTGATTTTTAGTTGTGCTTGTCATTTACTTTTGTTAACTAATCTCTCCCTAGTGTCTAGGCCTAAAGATGTTATGCTATTAGTGTGTTTATTCCATTTTATTTTCATTTTGGAACTAACATTATACTAACCATCCTCTCTTGAGTCAAATTCCTAGATCACATAATGGCACACGTGGTGGGATCAGATGCATCCCACACATGGAGATCCTTTTGCAACTCTAAAATATTTATTTGAGCCTTTAAAACTCTTATAAATTAATTTATAACTTTATTTTGCCATTTTCAATTGCCATGGTTTTTACATAGTAGTTGACGTCAGTCAACAAAATTGACATCGGTTAGATCTCAGTTAGCTGTAACCAATGTTGGTGGTAATATCTGACATCGGTCACTATGTTTTTCCAAAAACACAAAATTGAGAGCTACTTTTTCAAATTTCATTATTTCAAACTCAAAAGAGCTTCAAAGCTAAAGGACATGCTAACAATTTTGTTGTAGGACCAAGCTGAATATTTGCTTAAAACATCTTTAAATCACATTGCATGATTGAAAATCAATTAGGAACCTTGTTTTGAGTGTTTAACAAAGAATTTAGATGTTTTTTGTGAATGTTTTCAAAGTTTTCAACTAAAACCAAGGGGTCAAATAAACACCACCTCATTTTTTGAATTTGGGCTTAAAAATGAACTCACCTTTCCAAGCTTTTTGTGTTCAATTAGTTGTTTAAGTTAGATTTTGTTTAGAGAAAAGAGGGATGCCATGTGTATGCTCTTCTATTTGTGCCCTTTAGGGAACCTTTGGAATCAAAAGTGCTATTCCTATTACACAAAGCCTAGTCTAAGGCTTAGAAAGAATGTCCTCTAAAACACTCCCCAAAACTCGTCAAAGTTTGGGTGACCTTGAAAATGATCCTAAAGTCTTTTTATTTCATGTTTTCTTTATTTTTTATGCAAACTTAGCTTGCGATGGGGACGTCATTACCTCATGTGATTTCCTTAGGGAATCTTTGACCTAAGGTTTCACCTCTTGGTATTGACTTCACTTACTCCTTTGGAGTTGCACATGGGACGTATCTACATTTGGACATCACACTACACTGAGTGAACAATAATGTAATGGTTGTAAAAAGGACTAGGCCTTTTTATAACTAGCCAATGCCATGGTCACTTAATTTTCATGCTTATCTTTTGCATTTTTTGGCATGAAAGTCATTGTGTAATTGATTCCCCTAGAGACATTCAAAAATTGATATTTTAGTCAACCCCACATGCCACACCCTTCCTAAGATTTGGATGATTATACTTGGTGTATTTTGGTTATTTTTGCTTGGTATGTTTTGAGACTAAAACTTGTTTATTTGTTTATTCATAAAGCTATGTCAAAACCAATTTGTCTATACGTCACTCTTTTGTCTAAAGAAGTGTTATAATGGCCATTTTACACCACACTTGTGCCTTGAAAATTTTTAAACTTGTTTGTGTGTGTGCCATTTGAGTTGAGGAGGGTAGTGTTATGCTGACCAAATCATGTCAAAACATTTTAAACCTTTTCAGTCTTTGAAACATAGCATTGATCACATCATTCGAGCATGATCACACCATTAGGCTACTCAATTTTTTTCAAGAGTTGTTTCACCTTGTATAAAAAACTGTTTGTTTCAAACCATGTCATGTATACCATTTGGAACATTGTCTTGTGTCATCATGATGTCTAATCTTGTCTAGCCTGTTTGGTCAAATCCTAGTTTTCAATGTTGATTTTAAATTAACCTTGTTAAGTTTGGATCCAAACATTGATTGACTTCTGTTTAGGCCTTAATTCATGGGGATAATGCATAGATTTTTCTCTTTTGGGTTGCATAACTTTAGTTAATCAATTAGCCAAATTTGAAAACCATTGATGGTTTGTTTATTTAGTACCTATCCTTATCATTATTTATGATTTTATTTGAGAAAACATAGTCTTTATAAAAGAGCCTTTTGTCTCATGCCTTATGCTAATTGATCATGTTTATGTTTGATTTCGTGTGTTAGGTTTATGTCAAAGTTGTTTCCAGACTCATTAGATTAAATCAAATCACATCAACCTTTGTTTCAAGTCTAGATTTTGACACCATTTGGCCAAAAGTCCTAGCATGCATGTTTGTTTGAGCCTAGCTTTTGACTCTACATTTAGACAAAATACCTAGCAACTCAACTTTTCCCTTTCCTAGTTTAGACCTTATTTGAAACACTTTGACCTAGACCTTTGATATGCTAATTTTTATTCAGATGCTTGACCATTTTTGCATGTGACATTTGATGGTAGACATTTGATGTTAGGATATTTTATGCCAAGTCTTAGCACAAATAATTTTGAAGATACGACTCCACTTTCAGATCATATTGGAGATACAACTCCACCCCTTTGACCAAGTTAGATCAAGTTTGAACCATTTGTCCTTTGGACATAGTTTTTTAGAGTTTGTAGAACTCTAAGTCTTTTTATTTTTAGAGCTTTCATAAATTATGTGGGTATGTCTAGCTACACTTATAGTGGAGTCACTTATAATTTAACTTATGATAGAATGGCCACATAAAATGACTTTTATGGCTTTTGTCAAGACCCTAGCGATGCTAATAATATGGTTTTTGAGATAAATTTCTATCTACCTCATATTAATCATTCATGAGAAACAAAGTCATGAAGCAACTTATGATCCAACTCAAGACCTTGATTGGTATGAAGAGGCTTATGAAGAAGACTTTGAAGACCCAACTATAGATAATGTTGTTTGAGATATGAATCCATACCCTCTTTTCAGAAATCAATACATAGAACATAGTCAAGAACTAGCTTATGAGCCAACTCATGACTGGGATGATATGGTTTATGAGGAAGACTTGGATGCTTTTGATTATGCAAGCAATCAAGTTTCATGACATATTTTTGCTATCTGATCATCGACTACCCCTAACCCTCCTTTAGATTATACGATCCATCAAGATCTATAATATCTAAGGAATACCATTACCATTCCTAGACCTAGTCCTTTGGCTTGTGCAAGCAACCAAACTCTACAATGCCAAACCATTTATATATCAGGACCTCATCCTTTAGTTTCTATGAGCAATCAAGTTCCAAAATGCCCCTTCATCATCCCAAGACTTAGTCCTTTGGCTTCTGTGGGCAATTAATCCCCATAATTCCCTATCGTTACCATATTAGGACTTTGTCTTTTGGCTCATGTGAGAAATCATGCCCCCCAAGGCCATACCATTATCCAACTACAAGCCATTCCTCATCCAATACCAATCCCAATCAAACCTCAACTGATCCAATCATTTAAAGACCAAGCTATGTTCAAAACTAGTATTTTCTAACTCATTGAAAACCAAGGCCAAAAGAACCAACCAATCCAAGATGTTTTTGTTGAACCAACCATTTTTGATAATTAAACTTATGATAAATTACATATTGATCCTATACCAGTTGTTGAGGAGTCTCATTGTGACAAGCCAGTCTTTGTTGAGTCACTTCTTAATGATTATAACCAACTTTAGACAAATCATTACCTCAACCATGTGCCTATTTTTTAAGAGCCTCCTACTGATAAGCTAGTATTTAAGGAGTTGTCTCTTGACCTTTTTCCCATCCTAAAAGAGTCTCACTTTGATAAACTAGTCTTTGTGAAGCCCATCATGCCATTATAGGTTGTTACTTATCCAATACCAAATATTCAATAAGACATCATTATAATAGATTACCCATCAGATGGATAATTAGAGTTAGAGTCAAGTTTTACTCTTGGATCAACATTAGATTTAACATTAGTATCAGAATTTGAATCAACATCAGTCTCAACATTGGATTCAGAGTCTCTTGAGTTATAATCAGATTCAAATGAAGAATATGTTCATGGATGTTACAACATTGGTTACACATGCCTCGTAGAACAATTTGAATACATTTTTGATCCTTCTATGGTTTTTGAAGATAAGTACTTCATCCTTGACACAAGTTCTCCTAGTATCTTCTAAGAATATTGTGCAGCCTCTCCCCATTCCATTACCATTCCACAAGCCATTACCATAAACCAAAATAACCATATTATTGACATTCCATCTCCCAAAAGTGTCGATGAGGACTGATAGAATCACACTTTGTTAAATTACATCCATGGTGACATAGCATTTGAAGAAGATAAAGGAGGCTAAGATAACATTCATGTAGTAGAAGAACACTCCCCTAGTGAAACCTTTTTGAAGGTGCTAGGGGACAATCAAAGTCAGAACTCAACATTTTCTACTAAAACTTTTTTGAAAGTGTTAGAAGATAATCATATTAAAAAGTTAACATTCCTTAGTGAAACCTTCTTAGAGGAACTACAAGATAATCAAGACAAATTCATTGGTGAAAACCTCATCGAGGCACCAATAGTTGAGCACAAAAGTTATTCATTATTTATTAAAGATAATATCAAAGATCAAATCAAAATAACTTCTTATCTACAACCTAATCAGATGGTAGCTACTTTCAAGATAAAACAATAAAAAAACATGATGGTCCTATCGAGATCATATTTAGAGGTAATTGGGCCCACCACAACCAAAATTATGTCAAATTTAGCATCAACAACATTACGTGTGACTGAAAGTCCTGATCTTCATTTGTTTACCCACCATTATACATTCTATTATCATCCACCATCCCATTTCATAGTCAAACCTACCATCTATTATTTGTCTTTATTTACCATCCATGGTTGCACTTTCCTTTGTAGAGGCTACAAAGATACTTTGTCTTGATGTTAGAAGGAATCAAAACTAATGACCTGTGAAGATCACAAAAGCATTCTCAGTAACCAAATCTGTAGGCCATTCTTGATAGAGAAATTATTCTGATGAGGTGTGGGATAGCAATTAACATTATCAAGTATTTTTTTTGTATCATTTGTTGATTAAGATGCACATCTCCCCATCAACAGGAATAATAGAATCAAAAACCACACCTAGGCCAAAAACATGTACCATGCCATTGCCATTGTTACATATCCATTTTCCATTGTTGAAGTACCTAACCATTCACCCCATCACTTGGGGGTAACCCTCTTGTCATTTTATCAAACCATCATTATCCTTATCAAGACCATGCCATCCTATCATTCCATTCCTATCTAGACCAAAACCTATTTTTAGTTATCCTATCCAATCCTATTTTGATCTTGGTTACTTTGGCTCTTGTAATTTTTGTGGGAGGATTCCAATAAAGTTTTAACAACAAATAAAATCCATGTTTATAATTATAGTCTATTAAAGTAGTGTGACAATTGATCTAGAAAGATATCTTTCATCCTATCAAGCTTGTTTATGTGAGCCTAATTATAACTGCCTATAGGTAAATCAATATTTCACCAATCTTGCTACTAATTATAACTTATATGGGAAAATTATTATCATTCACCAATGTTGTTGTATCCTAGTTATAACCACCTATAGGCAAACTAGGGGCAACACTTGTTTATCATGCATTGCCACATCACCTTGCCATTACTATTTTCATTTGACTAGCCATTTGCCAGATTTAAGGACTTGTTGGGACCTAGTTGTTTTTCCCCCACCTTTTATGTGGATGGAATTACCATGACTTGAGATCATTTTAGGACTATGTGGGTCATGCTCAATTCATGTTGAGGTCACCTTAGTCCCCCTTTCCATACGCTCTCACCATTTTGTGAGCAACCTAAGCTAAACACTCTCACCATTTTACAAGTAGGTATCTTGTCATTATATAACAAGTTAAGATACCTCAAAATTATAAAAACATTCATAATATCTAAAAAATACCAAAAATATTCGTCCTATCTAAGCCTTGTCAGTTATCCTCACTCTGTCTTACTAGGACATTATCATTGTTAGGATGCTTTATTTTACTTTTATTTTCAAGATTTTTGGTTTTTTGTTTATTTCAAGTTATTTGTTTGTTTGCTTGCCTATTTGTTTTCTTTTAGCACTATTTCCTCAACTTAGTCTATATGTGTTCATTGGGTGATTCCTTGAGCACATTATTCTTGAGTCTATCCATATTCATACGTCAATATTATCACCATGGTTTTTATTATTGGTCTATTATTTTTGAGTGTTTATTAGATATCAAGAGTCAGTCTTTATGCATATTTTGGCAAAGTATTTATGGTGTTCTATCATGAAGCCTACCATCACATGCTATAGCAAAAAAATAGCTTCAAGAAGGTCTACACTCAATGAAACCATAGAAGTTTCTCCTTGGTACCTTGGAAAATCCTTCCATCCCACCCTTGATCAAATAAACCCATTGACCATTCTAGTTATATCATTTTTAATTAGGATGAGCATATCCTCATTAATAGGTACAACTAAATCATTCAAAATTGATCAATCTTATTCTTCTATTCATCTCTTTCATCACTTTACACCCACTCATCTTTAATATGTATTCCAAGTTATATCCTTGAGTTATGTTTGCTAATCAACCCTAATTAGGGCACAATCATCTTTATCCAATTTAGGTCTTCTTAATGATTATAACTGCCTATGCAAAAATCATTATTTTGAATTTTATTCCTAATTATAACCACCTTTGGGAAAATCAGCCTCCTTTTTACATCAATACATGCAAGCATTTCTCATTTGGATTAATCTCAACCATGGGTTAATTCCACCTTTATTCTTGTTTCTTTTCGAGGGACCATCCATTAACAAATGTGATAGCCACTCCCTCGAGGGGGATCATCATAGGCTTCCCAAAACCAATTAGAGATTTGTTCTTCAGCTATCTTCTTTTTGGCATACATGCCATTTATCATTCTTTGAGAAGACATTGCTTTTCTTATAGTTTACAATGCCTTCCCAAATAGGGGCAAACTATAGACACCTAAAACTGACCATCGATAACCTCAAACTAGGCTTTTGACTAATTTCTACTCAAAATACATAATTTGGACCAAAAACACTAAAACAGATTAAATGATGTGAAACTAAAATATTCAAGTGCTAATTTTGGCCAAGGTATCCTTAAATGGGGTAGTGTAATTTATGGGTTAGCTAACTTTGATAAGTTCATTTTGAGTCAAAATGCCAATTTTATACCTAAGTGCTCTGGATTGCTCTTTCCTATCAAATATTTTGCACAATATGTGTGCCTTTGTTATTTGTTTTAGGTAAAATACTAAATGAGAATATGGTTCCAATGCATCTAACAATGCCTTCTAATTCCAATCTAGTCAAATTTAGGACCAATAATAAGGCATTCTGATCAATCTGGGTACTTTGTGCACAATATGCTTAATCATGCTTAAGAGCTAATTAACCCAAATCAAGGCCAAATTAATAATTCCATGGAAACTTGTTGAATACTTGTTTTTATAAATGAATATTGAATATCTGCATCATCAAGTGACCTCATTTCTTAGGAAGGCATCCCTAGGCCATGAATGCCACAAATATCAAGATTCATGCCTCCCATGCCTCATCAATGCCTTACATGATGCCCTCCATGCATCTTAATTTCCCCTTCTTCTAATGTCATGATGAGGATAATTACAAACTTAATTCCAAAAATTAAATTAATCTTCAACTACACATATCAATCTTGAGATCGATGGTTGAGGTTGATTCTAATCAAATCCAAAATTATATAAATAGGAGGCCTCAACACATCATTTATAAGCTTAGTTGGTGTAAAGTTATAATGCAATATTGGTTCCAAAAGCTTCATATAACTAATGTTACCATGCCAAATTGATTCCAAGCCAATCAAAGCTAAAGAAAAAGGTGCCAAGGAGAGATGGAGGTAGCCAAGCTTCCATTGCCAAGGACTTCATGAGTACAAGCCAAGCAATCCACCACTACAAATGCATTTGGAGAATCCAAGGAAGGTGAAGGAACTCTTGTATTTGATTATTTGATTTTTAGTTATGCTTGTCATTTACTTTTATTAACTAAGCTCTCCCTAGTGTCTAGGCCTAGAGATGTTATGTTATTAGTGTGTTTATTCTATTTTTTTCATGTTGGAACTAACACCATACTAACCATCCTCTCTTGAGTCAAATTCCTAAATCACACAGTGCACATTCCAAAAGATTGTGATAGAGATTAGTAATAGCCTATGAAATATATTCATTACATAGTGTGATAAGTAATTTCAACAGGTCTATCAGAGCAGTCACAATGCCATTCTATATCATGATACTTACAATTTATCCATACATTTGAGCATCAATGGTTGTAGTATCACCTTCTATCATTGTTTATTATTTTATCTCTTATATAAACTATACAACTTGGTGCATCAATTTATTTTTAGTAGAAGGATTAGGATATCCATCCTATTGTACTTTTATAATCCCCTGATCATGAGGCATTTCTAATGGTGGTATTTCCTATTTCAATATTTATTTCCTAGTGTCTACTTGTATAAATACATTCTCATTTGGATGCATATTGATCATGTTTACATTGTGTACTAGATTCTCCTTTATTTACTTCTTGAGCACTAGATAATCTTTTGTTTGATGTTAACCTCCAATTCTATAATATACACAGTATATTTATCTCTATGGATTAGTAGGGAATTTTTTCACATAATGATTATATTCTCCACACAAATAACATTTCATAGGAGGTCATGTTTACCGATTATCATTGGTAAAATCTCCTTGATATCCTCCCCTATAACCTCCTCTATTTTTATGGTATCCCATCCTTATGATTGTTATCTAGTGTACCCTCCTTATTGGGTGTTTTATGCATCATACCCTCCATATTGGTACTTTGGTGAACTTGGATCCCAATTAGATTATTATGGACTCATATTATTCTAGGAAGACTAATATTGTTGTTACAGGGAAGATGGCATCTAACTAGCCATACCATAAGGTTGGTATTATGGAGATGAAGGTATCAACTAGGGTAATCTGTGTTTCATTTGTCATGTCCACATTTGGTCCTAAGATACTCTACTTTGAAATTGTTAGCTACTATGCAACATATAATTCTTTGTAATTTATCTTCATTTAATTTTTTCAAAACTCTATAGCTCCTTTCATTGTGATTGGTTGATTTGAAAAAAATATAATACATACTCTGTAATTTATGAATATATTATTTTAAAATATGGCACTTTGAATTAGGATGCCCAACTATCCTACAAATTTCACAAAACTCTATTTTGAGCTTCAAACAATCATTCCTATGGTGGCATTCATGTCTACAATCAATGCACCAAAATCCTAATTTAGGATTATCATTCTTGTGCATCTCATCTATCCTTCTCATAAAAGCATCTAATTTACATCTAATTTAGTACCCACTATTAGAGGTTGTCATAATCCTCTGTCTAATCCACTCATAGAGAAATAGATTGAGTGTCAAATTAGATAAGAACTAGGTATACCTAATAACAAATCTAATTCTTGGGTGCAATCTTTATATGAACGATGCATCCTTATCCTTATCTTCTAAAATGAAATCAATTTTATTCACAACATCAGAAAGCCTAGATCATAGTCTCCAACTAGTTCTCTAGACTTTTGTTAAATCTCCTTTAAGTCTTGAATAGTTTAGATTGTATATTTATTCAACTTAAACTCTGATACCAATATGTATTTGTCTTGTGTAAAATCAAGAGTATTTAAATTTATTTTACAAATGAACTCTAAGGATCATCCTGTCAAAACCCCTTTGAGTTCATATTTCTTGACATCATCATATGTTACCCCCTTAACATTCTATTTCTTATTGCACGTTACCAAGTATTGCTCTAGATTTGTAGACCCATCATATGGAATTAAATAAATGAACATACCTACATTGAGTGACATAGTTGGTACACTTGTAGTTTCTACCACTACTTTCTAACCATTGAAAATTATGATTATAGGTATATGCATACTTGTGACTAAGACAATATGAGACTACACAATTTTGACTATGACTAAGGACTTATACTCACTAGTATTTTTAGGTGTCTTGAAAAGGAAACCTAATTATTCTATTTTATTCTTATCTATTATTTGCTTTCTCTTCGCACTCAAATTTTAAAACTTCTATGTAAAGGAATCAAACTAATTTGTATATGTTTCTTATCCTATACTTCACATACCTAATAATATAGTGAGATGGGGGGATGCATACTTTTGAAAATAATAATCTCTAATTTAAACTTCTTCTAACTTTAAACTTGAACTTGCAATAGCTCTGCATTTGAACCTAAATTCTTCTTATGAAATGTTATAGCTTTAACCTATACCCTTGGAGAGGGTTATTCAGGTCCTTTCTAATTGAGCCATAATATTTTGACAACCCTAGGCTATGGGTCACTATAATGGGTTTGAATCTCTAGAGAAGGTTTACTTCTTATTGATGCTCACTTAAAACTAATGCTTGCATAAGGAAAAGGGTTAAAAAGGGGATAAGGGCTCCTAATAAATTTAACCAAGTTGATGCACTGAACTTAAATAGACACTCATACAAGCTTAAACCCATACTAGATCAACATAAGACAACTATAGCTCACAGAACCTCACAATCTCACTAGTTGCATATATAATTCATAGAATAGGTTTCAAGTAGAATGCTAATCTAGACCTGCAAGTTAGCTTGAAAACACCTTTAAAGAGACAAGCATAAGGACAATGGATTAGGAAGATTATCCTTCAAAAATTCATCATACACAAGCATACTAAGCACTAATGAAAGGCAAGAGATAGGCAAAGAGTCAATCTTATTGCTTTAAGAGGTAGTTCTTACAATATTTTGATAGGGTTTAGCTTGGTCAAACAAAAACCCTTTTTCAAGAGTATCAATGAGTATCCTTGTCCCAAAAAAGAATGAATTTTTTTAAGAGATGGGAACCCCCTTCAGTGGGAATGCGACGAGGATATATAGGAGAAGGGATAGAAAGAAACCGGGAGCATACTATTAGAGAGGGAATACACCATCCTAGATCATTAATTGAGCTTGAGCTACCACCTTTTCCTTTAATGAATACCTTGCCACCTTTTTGATTAATTAGGACACTACTCATGGCTTACCAAGTGGGAAAGTCTCAAAAGTTTTTGAGGATACATTAAATGCACTTAGATTCAAGTCCCAACCACCATGTCCTTTTCTATGATCTTTCACACCATCTCTCATTGAAGACAAAACTTTTATGCTCAAGGATTTGACAAAATCATGGTTTTGTGTATTTTAGATGGCTATCTATAAAAAAATATGGCCATGCTAAAGGATGAGACTCCTCTTTAATAATCATAAATATCTACCCTCAATTAAATTTGGACCTAGATCTTTTCTATAGTTGAAAAACCAATCTCCTTTATTGGTTTTCCTATAACCTCTTATATTGATGTAGACCTATAGACTTAATAGCTTCTTTTGATCTTCATTAGGTCTAAAATACATAGTTTACCTTTAAACATCCATAAAAATAGAGAGCTCATTATATATAGGGACCCTTCTTTAAAGAATGGTGAACACAGTTATAGAATGAACCATGTGTGCCACAAACCTTTAAACTATAGGTCTATATTTAGCTTCAATGGTGTCCCTTTATGTTCTTTTAACCTGAATACATCATTATGTCCTCTTCATGGTGCTAAAATGAGCTTTAATGGTGGTGGGATGACCCCAACAAGACTTATTGTCCCTAGTTTTATCTTGGTCACTTGTTCAACCTCTTGCCAAAGATCATATAGTATTTCAAATTTTAACCTCGCTCATTGATTTATTTGTATGACATGTACATAGACCATTGATTTTATTAGGAGCCTAACAAGCTAATGACACTTAGAATTCACTCTCCTATCCTTAAGATACACTGACCTTATTGACCTCACTCGCACCATTGGATCATTATGTATGAATGAATGCAAGCCCTTAATCTAGATCCACTAACTTTCTGACTTTAATGCACACCATTGGATCACAATACATGAAGCAACATGAGCCTTTGATCTACTTGAGCCTAATTTCATGTCAGTTCCCATGCAGTATCAGATCATTTATATAATTGAATTTTGATCATTGATCTAGCTTAGACCCATATTATTATTAGTTATCTAATTTTATTGAATCTCTACTTGGTGAATCCATATCATTAGATCTAATTGCATTTGAAAATAAATGGCAATTTACCATGGTCTAAATTTGACATCTGTGCGACCATCATTTGATGTCTATGGGACCATAATTAACATCTATGTGATCATAAAATTTAAGACCCTATTGGTTTTTTCCATAGCTTAAAGTTGACACCTATGCAAATGTCTCCCATTTTTTGACCAACTTTGAAGGCTTAGATCTATAAGTAAAAAGGTCATGGGGGCACCAAATTTCTAGGAGATGTTCTTGATACTAAAAATGTTTCAGGACATTTTTACATGTGTTTATAAAATGTTCAAGTTAGTTGACCTATGTTTTTTTCATGAATTCTACATGCCTATCATTAACTATTTGAATCTACATAACTATTTACCAAAGCTTGAATTTGATACTCATGTTAACATCTTGCTCTATGTGTCCAACTTTGAGGATTTAAATCTTGAGATAGAAGACTTATCAAGGTATGAAACTTGCAAAAAATGATCTTGGGACTAAGGACATTAATCATGCATGGTCTGATGGTCACACGAGGCCTTTTAAGAATATTTATAAATTGCATAATCAAGCTATCCAATCTAGTTCTTCATGATGTCTTAATGATAGTCTAGCTTCACAAAACTTGTTCTTGAACTTTTGTAGTTCTAAACAATTTTTTGAGGCCTATGTGAACTTATACCTAATCTTGAATTGCATTGATCACCATAAAGACCTATTTGGATCCTTTTTTTTCCCTATAGATCAATTAGAATTCATTTTAAGTAAATTTAAAGTGTTTCAAAATCTTTGTGATCAATGTGAAACCCTCAGACCACTCATTCCATCTAAAAAAATTGTCCAAACCATTTTATCATTTGATAAATTAAGATATCACCTTATTTATTTGCATTAGGACCTCTTAGAGACTACACTACATCTAGGTAGTTCTATGGAAGCATGCTTTCTATTCTTGAGAACCCAATCTATTTTGCCTTGTCTAGTCCATTGGGCATGGAATCATAAATCTTTGCAACTTAGCTAGTCTATAAATGATGCAAGGTTGACCCTTTCCAAAACTTCCTCTTGAAGAAAAAGGATAACAAGAATAACAACAAACAAGGGCAAGTGCATGTAGACACTTGGGGAAAATAAAAATAACTAGCTTATTGAACAAATGTGCATAAAGGTACTTGGAGAAAAGCATGAACCTACTCTAATATGTACAAGTTTCAAAATTACAAGTACCTCTCACCTAGGTCAAATGGAAAAAAATTAGAATAACTTACTTGTGATGGATTAGGATGAAAGACATCTTATTTTTGAGAGCTCATGATATGTGAGTATTTCTCTCAATTTCTATCTAATTTTTAGGAAAGAAGAAGTAAGAAACTAGTAATAAGGGTGTGGTATAAGAACCTATTTGTTTGTGCATATGTAATCTAGATGATCATGAATAGCTCTTCTTTATCTTGGGAAGAATGACTTGTAGATAAGAAAACACTCAAGCAAAGGGGTTGTTAGATAGGTAACCATGTGGATTGCCTAGCTGAGCTAGATCTGAGAAGGGTGAGCTTAGTAGGAGGTTATAATCCACACTCTTAAAATAGTTAAGTTAAAAAAAATAAAAATAAGATAATTGCAGCAAATGATAAAAAATAATGAAAGAGAATATAAGAAGAAATAAAATCATGATAAAATAAATAGACTAATTAAGCAAATAAAAGGTTAATACTAATGCTAAATAGGTCAAGTTGGGTTCAAAAATAGGTGAGGTCTTTGTGAATAGGTAGGGACATAGAAAGTGGGATTTGGTTGTGCGTAAGTAGGTGGAAATAACTTGATGTTATTTCTTACCATAGTGACCATTAGTGGTCGAGGTGACCATCAGTGGTTAAGCTGACTGTCGATAGATGGGTGACCATTGGCAGTTAATGATGACCATCGATGGTCAAAGTGACCATCAATGGTTGTTTTGGGTTTTAGATGTATTTAGAAAAGGGTCTAGTTTAGGTTAAAAAAGGGGGTCAGTGATAAGGTGATGGATTTTTAGAGGTTTGGTTAGGGTCAAGGGTCAAAAACCAAGTAAACAAAGATTAAATAAAAAATGTACTTAGCTGGTTACTTGATAGTTGGCAGTTGATCCTAGAGTAATTTTGGTAGAGTAATGGTGCTTTTCCTAAAGAATGATTTTGATAGAGGTTCAGGTTTCCATTATGGTTGATAGCTTATTGAATGGGAAATATATAAAAAAGTTTGGTAGCTCTTGATGACTATTGGTTGCCTGGTCGATGAATGCCTAGATTGTTGAATTCTTAGATGATTTGATACTTTTTCACTTCTTACTCCCCTCCTTTTATAGGAAAAGAGAGATGGAGGTAGAAGGTTCCATAAGAGGTTTGGTTAGTTTTTGTGATGCATAGCTTGCCACCTGTATTAAATTTTGACATGTTATCTTTCACACAACTTGAGTTATCTTTATTCATATGGGGAAGGGACCTGACCATTAATGGTCAGGGTGATCATCGATGATCAAGGTGATTGTTAATGGTATAGTGTAGAAGGTTAAATGGGGTAAAAAGGGTGGGTTTGGTCAGTTGGTTAAATTTAATATGGTCAGGTTTGGTTAGGGGTTAAAGGGTCAAATTGGTCCCAAGGGGGTCCAGGGGTGTTTTAAAATTTAGAATTGTAGTGTGTAGAATTCTAGTGTTTATATTTCCCCCTTTTTATTATGCAATTTATATCAACAAGTTATAAAAAAATGGATTATGGGTCAAAGGTTTGGTTGCCCCAAGTATAAGAGGAGGTATTCCCCTCAAACTAGGAGTTGATGAGGTAAAATCAAGTCAGGTGTGGGTTTGATGAGAATTTTATGGTGAGTCATGAGGTTTGTGATAAAAGGTTGGGCATTTGAAGTGAAAACATGCACACAAAATGTGACTAACTATGATATCCAAGATTGTGCATAGACTAAATTTCCATGGTTAGTAAAAATAAGGTTAGTTCTAGAAGGATTGGTGATGGGGTAACTGGGCCACATCGTTAGACATAGTTGATCAGGTTAGTCTCATCAAGTCTCCTAGATAGGGTTGGTAATTTTGTAGGTATCCAAAGTAGGAAGTGCTCTTATGAAAAACACAAATGGTTTGGTTGAGCTGGCTCCATATGCACTAGGCAAGTGGATGCTGCCTACATAGTTCCATTGATGTAATATCCAATAAAAAACTTCAAGCCAAATGTAGTTCTCCTAGGGAATGGGAAGAATGTGATAACTAATGAAAACCAAAAAAATAGATGTGATAGAAGAATAGGAATGGTCTTGTAAAATGTCAAGTGCATGACAGAAAAAGGTTAAAAAGGATGAGAAAACTAAATAGCAAGTGATTAACTTATAACTTAGTAAGGGTTCCCAGAATCCTTAAGGCAAATAAGTGGTCAATGTTTTTATTCTTTTATAATGATTTTAGAATTTTTTTAAAAGTGTTTTGGAGTGCCACAACTCAATCGAGAATGATGAGACACTAAATGGTTCAAGCTCATAGAATGGCGAGAGCATTTAAACTAAATTTGCTCACAAAATGATGAGAGTGTGGCTTTGATTGCTCTCAAAATGGTGAGAGCATGGCTTAGGGTGCTCATAAAATGATGAGAGTATGGAAAGGGTGACTGAGCTAACCTCAACAATTATCAAGCACTGCCTACATAGTCCTAGAGTAGGACCTAAAGCATTGTAGTTTTACCCTTACAGTAGAGGAATTTGACTAGTGCAATAGTCAATTCAAATAAAACAAGCATAGTTAGTATAAAGGTACAACATGGTATAAGAAGTGGCAAGTTGGTACATCAAGGTTTAATGTTGGCCCTAGTTTCCCATAGGTGGTTATACCCAGGACATAATGGTATAGATCAAAGGTACTAATTTTCCCAAAGGTGGTTATAATTAGCAACAAGACTGATGGTAAGAAAGAATAAAAATGAAGGATGAAACTACTAAAATTTTTATCATGCTATCCCAAAATACAATCTCTATCTAAAGTTCTTAAATAAATTGATGAACTGATCAGGTACCTTGATGCTGAAACTATGTAATGAATGACAAAAACCAAGGTCAAATGGGCTAGGTTTTTAGAACAAACTAGGTTGATAGGTTAGAAGCAGAAAGTGGATATGGCAAAGATGATGGATAATAATATTATGTGTACAAAGAAGAATAATGATAATAAGGCATAACTAAAATGGTCCTTACAGATAATACACCTTAACATTTAAGCATAGTATCACTTGAGATGAATAATATTCATTATATTTAGAAGTTCATCACCATCTAATGTGGCAAGCCTGTATGCTCCTGATCCATAATCTATAGGGATGACAAAAGGCCCTATCTAGTTTGGTTTGAATTTACTTTTATGTTTCTTCTTGGTCATGGTATTCTTTTGGTTTTCTTTGAGAACAATATCACCAAGTTCAAATGTTTGATACTTCACACACTGATTGTAGTGGATTTTGAGTCAATTTTGGTATGTTTGGAGATTTTTGAGTGTGGCTATGCATTTTTCATCAAGTAGATCCAACTCTTGTAGGTGAGCTACTTGATAGTCATGATCATCCAAGATATGCTTGAAAGAGATGTATAGTGAAGGAAATTCAACCTCAATAGGAAGGATGGCTTCAGTACCATAAACACGTGAGTATGGAGTGAATCCTATGGGGGTATGATGATTGGTATGATATGCCCAAAGGGTAGGGAATATCTAGAGGTGCCAATCATGACTAACATCATTGACAATCTTTTTGAAAATGCTGACAATTGTTTTGTTGGATGCCTTAGCCTAGCCATTACTTTAAGGGTAATATGTTGTAGAAAAGTATTGTGTGATGTTATATTTAATACATAACTAGTCTACATATTTTTTATTGAATGATCCTCCATTATCAGATATAATGTCAAAGGGGATACCATAGCAACAGATGAGATGGTTGAAGATGAATTTGGAAATTGGCTTTCCAGTCACGTAAGTGAGGGGCATAGCTTTAACCCACTTCATAAAATATTCAGTGGTGGTAAGGATATGTTTATGGCCATCATATGAAGTGGGGTTAATCTTCCAAATGAGGTCAATTCTCTATGCAGAAAATGTCCATGGTGTCAACATTAGTTTCAAAGTTTTTGCTAGGGCATGAATCAAATTAGCATGCTGTTGACATTTGTCACATTTATTTACATATGTAGTGGCATCTGCATCTATTATGGGCCAATAATAACCATTACTTAAGATATTTTTGGATAGGACTACCCTACTAGAATGGGCTCCACATACTCCTTCATGAACTTCTCTTAATGCTAGCATAGACTCTACCAAATTTAAACCATGACACAAAGTTCCATCAAAACTATGATGATAAAGAGTGGATCCAAGTAAAGTATAATGAGTGGAATGATGAATGAAGGCTTTGGTTTATTTTCAAGATAGGTTAGGTGGTAGAACTTGGTCATGAAGGTAGTTGTAAAGGTCTGAGTCCTAGATAGAATTAGGACCAAAATATCACAAATCATGGCCTAATTGAAGGTTCATGAGCTGATGCTAACAAACTTTTGATAAGGAATTGATACTCTATAGCTTTATCTATTTGTCAAATAAGTAAGCCAATAGTAGCCATGGCATCTATAGTTCTATTACTAGCCCTTGGTATGTGCTCAAACTAAATGTTGGCAATTTTATTTTTAAGAGTGTCAACTATGGCTTTATATGGAACCAACTTGTCATCTTTGGTCTGAAAATGATTTGTGACCTGATTGATGATTAACTAAGAATCACCATAAACTTGAAGATGAGATATATTCCATTGTACTGCTTGTTGAAGTCTTGCAACAAGTGCTTCATACTCAGTCATGTTGTTTATACAATGAAAGCTAATTTTGAATGATTTAGGGATTAGATCCCTTATGGTGTAATAAACAATAGGCCTACCCTTGATCCATGTGTAGTGAATGAACCATCAAAGTATAGCTTCTAGGGCTACTCCTCAAGGGGTGTATCAATAATGGTCATGATGGATTCATCAACAAATGGAAACTTGAGTGGCTGTGTGTCCATGACAGGTGCTTCAACAAGTTGTTCTGCAAGAACTTGTCCTTTGATTACTTTTTGATTGACATACTCTATGTCAAATTCACTATGAAGCATGATCCATTTAACCATTCTACCTTGCAAAGATATTTTAGATAGTAGATACTTTAATAGATCTACCTTTGAAATGACAATGGTTTTATTATTCAACATGTAATGACGTAGTTTTTGAGCTATGAAAACCATGGCTAGGAAATCTTTTTCAATAAGTACATAGTTATGTTCATATGTAACCAAGTTACGACTTAAGTAGTATAGAACATGCTCCTTTCCATTGTCATCATGTTGATCCAAGAGTGCCCCCAGGGCATGATTAGTAGCTGATAAGTATAATAAGAATGGCTTTCTTGACATAGGAGATAATAAAATAAGTAGATTGACAAGATAATCTTTGAGATGTTAAAAAGTTATTTGGCAATGATCATCCTAATGGAATGCAACTCATTTATTTAAAATATGTGTAAATGGATGTCATTTATCTACTAATTGAGAGATTAAGCATCAAATTGACTGGATCTTACCCTACAAACTATAAAGTTTCTTTAAATTGGTTGGTGGCGACATCTCGGTTATAGCATGGACTTTAGTTGGATCAAATTCAATACCTCTATGAGACATAGTGAAGCCAAGTAATTTGCCTAAAGTTACACCAAACCCACATTTATTTAGACTGAGTCTAATTTTTTACTTTTGTAGTCTTTGAAATATCCTATACAACACTACTAGATGGTTGGCCCTAGTCTTGGATTTTCCCAATATGTCATCGATAAAGTCTTCAATAATATCATGTATCATATCATGGAATATGAAAGTCATGGCCCTTTGATATGTAGCTCTAACATTTTAAATACCGAATGGCATCACTTGATAACAAAATGTTCCCTATGGAGTGGTAAATGCTATTTTATACTGATCTTTGGGTGCTATTTTGATCTGATTGTATCCTAAAAAGCCATCCATGAGTGAAATAATTTCATAACCTACTATGGAATTGACAATAATGTCAATATTAGGTAAGGGAAAATCATATTTAGGATAAAATTTGTTGATGTCTCAAAAATTAATACAAATTTTGATTCCTTTAAGATTTTTGCTAATAGGTACAACATTGGAGATCCATTCAGAGTAGTCAATGGATCAGATACATCCTGCTTCTAAATGTTTTTCCAACTCTTTCTTTAATAATACAAAAATGCAAGGATGCATCTTATAGAGCTTTTGTTTTATCAATTTGGCATTAGGATTAACCGTAAGGTGGTACAAAACCAAGGTGGGGTCTAATCCTAGCATGTTAGAATAGGCCCATGAAAATATATCCATAAACTCTCTCAATAGAGCTATATAAACATCACATTCCTCCTTAGTGAGGGATGCACCTAATTTTATCCATTTTAGGTTTGATAGAGTCCTAATATTTACCTTTATTGTATCTTCAACTAGGAGGGTTGAACCATCTTCTAGGGTAGTAGGCATCAACTTAAAGTATTGGACTATGTTAGGGTCCTCTGTTAGGACTTGCTCTTTAACTTCTCCTAGGCATGATGAATTTGAGTCTCCTAATGGGAGATTTGGCCATGTAATAAAAATAGTTGGAAATTATTAACGAATTTGATCAAATAATTTTTGTTGCTCAAAATTGAACTCAGATTTGTAGCCAAGTTCATCATTGGTGGTCTCCTAGTCTAAATTCAAAGAATAATGAACACCCCCATCTAATGGTGCTTGAAACAAGTTTTCACCACTAGACTGGCCTTTACCTTTACTTTTTCCTTGGTCAAAAAGTGCCTCAAAGAGGTTTTCACTTTGGAATCTCAATGTTTTAATTATTTGTTTTTAGCTAAGGGTGTTCACTCGCTCTCCAAAATAGGCTACAAGATCCAATGTGATTGAGAATCCTGATTTGTGATCTCCCAATAGAACATTGTCTTTAAGGCCTAAGAAATCATAGAATGCCTCATCATTCTGGAACTCATCAATTAGTAGATTGGAATTTTTTTGGTCCCAATATATCAATTGGAGGTAATATAATGGCAATGGATTGTGATGAATGGATTGGGTAAGGGTACAAATGGAATTATTATCAAACAAATTGGTTTTAGATAGGTCATGAAAAGTGAGGCTATGATCGAAATCTACTTCACTATCAGCATCATCATTACTAGTCACTGGTGATGGAGTTTGAATAAGATATGTGCAGTCACCCCTAAGAATTTTAAATCCAAGTCCATAAGGTCTCTCATACTTAGTCATAGAAATTGGTTCAATGGTTCCTTTTTGATTTGGTCTAAGGCCTCTTCCTTCATAATTATAATGCTCCATAATCCTATTGGGAATAGGATAGTTTTCATTTTTATAACAATCAGCTTGGTTGTCATTATATAACCATGATTCATTCCCTTTAAGAGGGTCAGGTCCTAGGCTAAATGCTGGTATAAATGTGACAAGTCCTTTATCTTTATTCTTTCATTATCAATGCATATGTGGGATGACCTTAGGTTGCCCAAAGGTTTTTGGATTTTGAGGAAGATTGGAAATGTGAAATGTGTCATGGGTCACATATTCTCTTGGTCCATTATCTAAAATGGTGAAATTATTAGAAGCTTGAGGAGGTGGCATGTGGGAAAGGGAATCTAAGGTATTAGGATCTATATAATTATCTGATGAAGGATCAATAATTATAGCTTTTCCTTTATCCTGCTTGGATTTTGGATTCATACCATACTAATAATTATAACTTTGAAACTCATTCTCAAGATGCTTACAGTGCTCATATGGATGTAAATCTCTTGAAATATTCACTTCCATCCCTGAGTGGGAAAACTTGATACATTGGTACAGTGCTGACAGGATTGCATGAATCTCATGTAACCAAGGCCTACCTAGAAGCATGTTGTATGATAACTCAAGATCTAACACATGGAAAAGTGTATTATGGATCAAAATCTTAATGATAACTAGAAAAATAATGGTACCCTATGATTCTCTTTCCTAATTATCATAAGCTTTGATAGTTATTATTTTTGAATGGAGATCTATCATTATGTACCCAAGAAGCTTGATGAGCTCGAGAGACACTATGTTGAGGCCAGATCTATTGTCGATAAAGACACATTTCACTTTATACCATCTAATACAAAATTCTATGTAAAATGGGTTATTATGGAGCGGGCCAAGGGAAGACATATCACTTTGGTTGAATGTGACTTTTTGGGCTGGAACTAGGTGTCCAACCAAAGCTTGAAATTTATTATTGGATATGTCATTAACAATAGTGGATTGGGTCAAGAACTCATTCAAGATGTTCTTGTGGATTATTGATGTTTGTATAAAATCTAAAATAGAAATATGTGTTGATGTCTTCTACAATTATTTCACAATATCAAACTTCTTATCTTGATCAGTAGTGAATGGTTTATTCTGAGGCTAAATGGTTAGTTGGATGATAGGCGAAGTGGTGGATGGTTGTGGGCTTGGGATAATAATCTTCAACCTATGATTTGTGAATACACAATCAAGATTAATTATTGGACCATTATTGCTAATTGATGTTGGAAATGGTGTGGGACCAGATTGGACAAGTCTCAGTTGCAAGTGCACTTGCATGTGGTCACATGGCAAGAATGAGTTGTCACTATAAGATCCAAAAGTCAGAGTCCTAGTTTGTTAGTTTGCTTGTATGCATTTCTAGGTCAAATAAGGATTATACATGTGATTTGGTTGAATATTATTGTTTAGCAATGGTCTAGGTTGATTAGTGTTTAGTCTAGGATAAATGGAGAAGGTCTTAACACTATCCCCTAAAATATGAACTTCAACCCTATTTTAGTCATGTGCAACTACATGGTAGGTTTATTGGTTGTTATCATTTTGACCTTGGTTTTGTCCATTATTCTATCATTATGGATTCTACTATTTATTTTGTTGGTTCTGTTGGTTCAACCTTTGATTTTTATACTATTAATTTTACTGCTACACTGGCCATTGTTATTGTTACTAATTATTCTACTACTATTGATTGTTATGTCAAGGAAAGGGGTTTTGATATATCCCAAGATTTTGATTGGAATTGGAAGCACCATTATCCAATTTTATCTCCCCATTCTCCAACATATTCTTGATTAAATGCTTGATTTGAACACATCATAGATTATGCCCATTAACCCGATGATAGTCACATAATTCATTTTCATGGTACCAATCAGGATAAGGAATGCCTTAAAAATAATGTTTTGGTATGGACCAACTAATCAGATTAGTAGTAGAAATCTTGTAAAATATAGACTCAATAGTTCTCCTAGGTCACTAAAGACACAATATGTAGGGACAATTCTTCTAAGAGGCTAGGTTTGCAATGGTAAAGGCTACTACATTTATTGTGTAGGTCTTAGTTGTTACACTTATGGTATTGTTTGGAGAGGTTTCTAGGTAGGATTAAGCTAAAAAGGTGGTGTATATGATGTCTACATAGTATGGACATGATGAGATTAAATTACTCCATTTCCCACAACATTCCTGTTGCGGTTGAATTGCTTTAGTCTTTCATGATTATTGGCCTATGCTGGTTGTGATGCTTGTGCTTGGATGGGATGTTGGTCATTTACATGATTTTTACCTTTAATTTGATTAGTTGAATTAAGATTGATGACCTCTTTATTGATGAGCACCCTGTCGATCAACAAACCTTTATCAATGATCTCTTTAAATATATGTGCATATTGTAGTTCCAGATGATAGGCTATCTCACTATGAAAATTTTTAGTAAACATATTAGATAATTATTTATTTGGTAAACTATGGGTGAAATGGATTAAAAGGGCTCTCCATCACTATAAATAACTTACAAAACTCTCCCTAGCTTTCTACTTTGCTTGTGTCAGGTCTACTAATGAAATCTCATGCTCCAGATTATAGGAAAAGTGCTACACAAATTTATTAGAAAGATCATCAAAGTATATTACTAAATTCTTAAGCAACTTTAAAAACCACTCCAAGGCTTTTCCAGCTAGGCTCCTTGGAAATAATAGCAAAAGGTATATGTCACTATATGCCACTAGTTGACATGCAACAAAGAATTCGGTCAAATGGGCTTTAGGGTCACCTTTTCCTTTGTACTTATCAAATTTGGGTGGTTCATATCTTGGAGGAAATGTATCTACAAATACTCCATATTGAATGGATAAGAGCATACAACATCTAATTTAAACTTTTTAATCTGCTTCCCAGCCTGAATGGTAGCAATTGCATCCTTCATCTATTATAATTGGGATAAGAAACTAGAAGGGATATTGGTTTGAGGGAGAATGTTGGTTTGGGTAAATGGATGAGAGGTCACAAGTGGGACACTTTGACTAGGGTATGATGGATATACCTATTAGGGTATATTGGTTTATTTAGGGAATGGACTAGGAATATGCATATGTGGATTGGGATGCACTTGA
The DNA here is from genome assembly GCA_037957365.1 of Torreya grandis. Lineage (NCBI taxonomy): Eukaryota > Viridiplantae > Streptophyta > Pinopsida > Cupressales > Taxaceae > Torreya > Torreya grandis. The sequence continues at coordinate 120,872 of JARHVA010000015.1, read as the reverse complement.
AATTGCACATTTAGATGCATGATATTTTGGTTTGGGTTGGTGATAAAGGTTTGACCTGGGGGATTTTATGGTTGGGATGGAGGGATATAATTATACTATACCTGCTATAGTTAAAAAGGGAAATGATGTTGACTAATCAAACCTTGATGTTGAGTGGGAACTTATGGACCAAGAACCTATCTTTAGATTTGTGGCACATTTTGAACCAATGCTTGTCTAGTAGGTACCTAAAAGCATCGGGACCTCTTTATTGCCTAAATCCTTGTGAGGAAGTGAAAGCAGGTTATAAATTTGACATCTGTCTCTAACCAATATTTGTACATTGTTGACTAGTCATTCCTTGGTTTTGGACTGGCATATTAGTCTATGACTAAAAAGGTACGTTCATCATTACCTAGTAGGGTGGAATATTTGTTACCCCTAATTGAGGTGGCAATGTATTCATCATTTATTGAATAGATACACTAGACTATGTCTACTATTGTGGAATACTACTCATTACCATTTGAGGAGGAATAGGATTCATCACATTCTATCATTGAGGTGTGATACTAGCTATTGTTTGATTACCTAATCCCATAGGTTGTACACTTGAGGAAGCAATTGGTTGAGGCTAGGGTACAAAAAATCTTATTCCTTGGTATGATAAACTACTCATGGGATTAACTATAGGCACATGTTGGTTAGTTGTTTGTGCATTAGTACCACTTTGATCAAGATTGGATGTAGTTTGCACATTGTCCACTACATTTGGCTCACTATTCAGTGTAGAAGTTGAAGACACTTCTTCAATAACTGGCATATGTATCAAGTTATCTATCAAAGCAGTTTATACAAATGAGATAGAACTCAAATTTTCTTGTCTAATTAATCCATCAACACTCCTATTGAAGGAACTAGGTCAATGAGAGGCTTACTTACCATATTCATCTGATTGAAATCATGTGCTAAATTTTAGTAGGTTTGGTATGCTATTTGCATTTGGTTAAAGTGATCTTCCATGATGTTTTTGCCTTGATTAGATATATTGGGGTCTTGGTACATTGTTTAGACTAGAGCCATTGGATTTCTAGAAGAAGCCTATTGATTGTAAATGATATTGTGGGGCACTCTTACTAGACTTGGTAAATTTTCATGGGAGAAGTCTACTAGAAACTTAGCCCCTACTTCTATTCCCATAGCCAAAATCTCATCTTTATTCTTTAATAAATGTCTCTCAAACAAAAATGGATCATACATGGAAGCTAAATTAGTAGAGTATGACTATTTAAGTACTAGCTCATCCACCATGGGTATTGTAGTTAAGTATTGCATGGTTTGTTCTTGGTCCTATTCTATGTAAAGTGGTGTGTTAACCAAATAGTTAGCCAATTTATCTTGGATTTGTGTCCCTAATTGAGTATTATAAGAGGGATAAGAATCCATCTCATAAGCAATGTTATTTGCGTAGGGGTCTTGCACCATTTTTTCCTGTACAACTACATTACTAATCCCTAGATTATACATGAGTCCACTATGACTGTAGGAATACATGTTGGGATCCATAGTCAATGCTTTGTGAAAAAAGGTCAAAGAGTTTTACAAAATCTAAAAAGGATAGAATCTAAAATAAATGATGCCTTCAACTTGGTCTAGATTTTTCAAAAGGATCAAAATGTTTATTCAAAGATTTGTGAGGAAACAAGCTAGCATAAAATATCTAACATTTCACTATTCACACAAAGATAAGCAAGTAAATGGATCAAAAATCAAAATGCCAAACTCTAAGGTTGAAGTGTTTCAAATCATTCTATTCTATGAATTTAAAAGTTACTAGGTCTTTTGGCCAAATGTGACATCAAAAGCTAGGCTAAAATAAGGCATGTGTTAGGACTGTTGGCCAAACAACATCAAAATATAGACTTTGAAATAGATGGAAGTTTTAATCTAACAAATTTGAAACACTTCTTACAAACACTAGGCATTCGATTCTTAGACATGAGCATGATCAACCAGGTATAAGGTATGAAACAAAAGGCACTTTAGCAATAGTTTATTTTCTCATAAATAGTGGTATAAACCTTAGTTCTTTTGACAAACAAGATAGACAAAGGTGAACAGTATAAATGTGCTTTAGATAAAGGATCAAAAGCACACTTGGATTGACCTGATTTTATAGGAACAAATTTGGAACTCTATGCAAGAGGGTCTATGAAACAATGTTTGAAATGATTTGGGAAACATAACAATGCTATACTACTTGAAAGGTGCAACAAAAGGGTTTGTTTCAAAAACTCTCTTAAGGCAAAGATGTTTTCCTATAATTTTGGAAGCATAACAATACCTTTCTTGACTCAAAATGTTATGGTGCTTAGACTTAAAGTATAAGTGTTTAGCACAAAATGGCTTAAGTCTACCAAGTGATGATAATGATTATGAGTCTAAAATGACCTTCAACCTAAATTAGAAATTAAACCTAAGTTCCCTCAAGTTTAGTGCAAATGGTGAACCCACTTAACATATCAACCCTATGAACTTGTAAAGGTATAATTTTGAATTTAAATTATAAGTGGACTTAAACAACTTTGGTAAAGGTCTAGACTCAATTGGGCAACATAAATATGCCAAAGTGGATGATATAACTCTCAAGATTTTGATGAACTTTGAACAAGGAAAATAGATGATCTCATGTGGGCATCATAACACCTCTTTATTTAAGGAAAATGAAGACCATGTTTTTGATTTTGGATTATTTGTTTAAACCAATTTTTGACTCCACACAAGACTTTAAACTAGGACAAGACCAACTAATTAACCATTCTTAGATCCTAAACTAACAAGGTTGCTTGGTATTATTGGAATCCATCAATGTATGTCATTTGAGAGGGTTTTAAGTGTTCATCCAAAAGTAAATGTGAATTATATAGTAGGGTTTTTACACCCCCCCTTCTCTTAAATGATAGTACTACGACATGAACCTTGAGGCACACCTTACACCAATAATATTTCCATAGCAAGTGGGGATTTATCTAAGATCTAACAAGTTTCTAAATGATCTAGGAGAATCAATTTCATAATGACTTCCACGTTAAATAATGTAAACGCAAAGCATGGAAATTGGGTGACTATGACATTAGCTAGTTGTAAAAAGGTCTAGTCCTTTTTACAACCACTAAATCCTATTGTTTGCTTAGTATAGTGCAATGTCCAAATGTAGATACGTCTCATGTGCAACTCTAAAGGAGCCAAATGAAGTCAATGCTGGGAGGTGAAACCCTGGGTGAAATCTTCCCTAAAGAACTTATGGGAGGTAATGATGTCCCTTTTGTAAGCCAAGATGCATAAAATTAAATAAAAAATGAAAGTAGATAGACTTTAGGGTCATTTTCAAGATCACCCAAACTTTGACAAGTTTTTGGGGAGTTCTTTAGATGACTTTCTTTCTAAGCCTTTGACTAGGCTAATTACAATAAGAATGGCACTTTTGATTCTAAGGGTTCCATATAAGGGACAAATAGAAGAGCATACATGCAACATTCCTCTTGTTTTCCAAACAAAATCTAATTAAACAACTATTATAAGCAAAAATTGACAAGTGTGTTCAATTTCAAACCCAAATGAAATGTTTGGTGGTGTTCATTTGACCCCTTGGTCTTAGTTGTAAACTTTGAAAAAAATTCACCAAAACCCCTAAATTTTTTGTTAAACACCAAAACAAAGTTCTTAATCAAATTTTAAGCATGAAAAAGTGATTTAAAAATGTTTTGAGAAAAAATCCCACTTGGTCCTATAACAAAATTGTTAGCATGTTGTTTAACTTCGAAGCTCTTTTGAGTTTGAAAGAATAAACTTTAAAAAAGTAGGTCTCAAGTCTATTTTTTTGGGAAAACACAGTGACCGATGTTGGTTAATACCACTTAAATCATTTATGGTCAATTGAGATATAACCATTGTTGGTTCTTCTGATCGACATTAGTTAAGCTAGGTATCTGATGTCAGTATTTCTACTGATTTATTGTGTAAAAACTGTGGCAATAAAAAATGGCAAAATAAAGTTAGAAAATCAATTTACAAGAGTTTTAAAGGCTCAAATGAATTTTTTTAAAGTTATAAAATGTTCTCCTTAAAGTGTAGGATGCGTTTGGTCCCATCGGGCATGCCATTATGTGATCTAGGAATTTGACCCAAGAGAGGATGGTTAGTATGGTGTTAGTTCCAAAATGAAAATAAAATGAAAGAAACACACTAATAGCATAACATCTCTAGGCCTAGACACTAGGGAGAGATTAATTAACAAAAGAAAATGAAAAACACAACTAAAAGGTAAGGAATGAAAAACAAAAGAATTCCTTCACCTTCCTTGGATGCTCCAAATGCCTTTATAGTAGTGGCTACTCAGTTTTGTGCTCATGAAGTCCTTAGCAATGGAAGCTTTGATACCTCCATATCCCCTTGGAAATTTTGGATTTGGATTGGCTTGGATTGGAATCAATTTGGCATGGTAACACTATTTTTATGAAGTTTTTGGAACCACCTTGCATTATAACTTTGCACAAATTAAGATTAGAAATGATGTTGTGAGGCCTCCTATTTATAGATTTTTGGATTTGATTAGAATCAATCTCAATCATCCATCTCAAGATTGAGATGTGTTGTTGAGGATTAATTCAATTTTGGAATTAAGTTTTTAATTATCCTTATCATGACATTGGAAGAAGGTGCAATTAAGAGGCATGGAGGGCATCATGGCAGGAATTGATGAGGCATGGGAGGCATGAACCCTGATATTTGTGGCATTTATGGCCTAGAGATGTCTTCATAAGAAATGAGGTCACTTGATGATGCAAATATTCAATATTAATTTCTAAAACAAAGTATTCAACAAGTCTCCATGGAATTCTTGAATAGGCCTTAATTTGGGTTAATTAGCTCTTAAACATGATTAAGCACTTTGTGCACAAATTAATCAAATTGATCAGAATCTCTTCTTATTGATCTTAAATTTTAATGGATTAGAATTGGAAGTCCAAATTAGATGTGTATTCCCATTTAGGATGTTTCTAACAAAAAACAACAAAGGCACGAGTCTTGTGTAAAAGATTTGATAGGAAAGAGCAATCTAGAGCATGTGAGTGCAAAATTGGCATTTTGACTCGAAATGATCTGATCAAAGTTAGTTGGCCCATAAATTACATTACCCCATTTAGTAATACCCTGGCCAAAATCAACACTTAAATATGTTAGTTTCACATCATTTAGTGAGTTTTAGTGTTTTTAGGCCAAATTGTGCATTTTAGATGGAAACTAGCCAAAAGCTTGATTAGAGGTTATCAGTGGCTAGTTTTAGGTGTCTACAATGTGTTGGTGCTAAAAAATGTTGAAAAGAAGAGATCTTGTTTGTCAATGGTCAGGGGTTTCTAAGTAGATCATCGATAGTCATATTGACCTTTGATGGTCTGGGGGAAACCCTAAAATCATGGAGGATAAAGAGTGAAAAGGGCAAGTCATTTTCACTTTGATTTTGACTCTCTGACTTCTATGCACTTGGAAACTTTGGCATTTTATGTGACAGTGCTGATAAGGTGGGGTCAATCACTGATTGGTTGATTGGGTTTATGTTGATCTAGCATAAGACCAAGGATGTAGGGTAGTAAGGACATGGCTGAGTAGTGGGAGCTATAATTCCTCCTCAATGATGGTTGAGGAATAAGGTAGGGGTTGAATTAATTTATTAGAATAGGTTGATTTGGTCATTTGTTAGTTGAATTTTTTAGTATATTGTTGGTGTGGGGGTTTTCCCTAGGTTTAGGTTTTGTTGTTATTAGTTGAATTAGAAATTAATATTAAAATTGGGAGGGTATATGGGCTGGAAGTAGGGTAAAGGATAGATTTAAGGTAATTAGGTGATAAAAGGGGTAGTTTGTGTTGGTTTTGGGTAAGTAGGGTTAGGGGTTTTGCCATTAGTGGTCATACATAATGACCATTACTGGTTGACTAAATGGTCAAAAGGGTTGAAAAGGCTAAGGAAAAATGGTTAAGGGTAAGATGAAGGTTAGAATTGAGTCAGAATGACCTAATGGGAATGTTAAGAGTAGTACAATAATACATTGATATAGTTTAGCTTGGGTGTAAGGTAGGTTTTGAAAATATGTTGATGTAGTTGGAATGGTATAAAATAAGTGTTCTTAAGTAGGGTGAATGAGGTAAAAAAGAAGTGAATGTTCATAGGTAGAGTAGTTAAATATAAATCTAAGTGTGTTTTCTAATGAATTTTATAAGCACAAGATCAGATCTAGATGCAGGATCATGTCCCTTGGATCTTTACAGAGATCCATCAAGGGATGATTGATGATGATTGGATGCACATGGAGGAGGTCAACCTAAACATGATGATGCACTTACAACATGTACCATGAGATGTGGTGATGATCATGGCCATCATCAAGAGATGGGATCTAGCCATGAACACCTTTTTCCTATCAAAAGGTGAGATGACCATCCTACTAAAGGATGTACATAAGATTACATAGCTACCCATTCAGGGGGAGCTGATATATCATATTGAGAGTGAGGAGAGAGATGATCATATGGAAATCTTATATGGTGAGGATTAGGCCTTCAACAAGTGGCATGCTAGTGGATTTAGTTACATGGTATTGTATTAAAGGCTAAAAATGATAGGCAGTTGATGATGATGATGATGGCAGTCTCTTATTTTGCATTACCAGATTTAAGTAGTGGGAGGTTTTCCTATCTAATACTGGGTCTTTTGGTGGAGATGTTACTTGGCCAAATAATTTTTGGGTGGACACCTATTTTGTTGGTACAAATATATAGGGAGTTGTGGGGGTTTAGAGTGCATAAAAGATATGGCATCAATGCAGGGTTTGTGGTTCATTATTGGGCCTATGAACATATCTAGGTTCTGAGACCAATGGGTTTTCCATGGGAAGGATATGCTTAGATGGACTTTAGGGTGGGATTAATATGGTGAAGGAGTGATTATGAACTCACAAGAGATGGAGGAGGCATAAGGGATATTGATTGGTTCTAAGGGGGACTAGAGGCCTTGGTAGTTGGGGATGTGGTTTGGAGGCCATATGTTAGGTTCTCAAGGTGGGCCTATTATACTCAACATATTTTATCAGTGCAGATCTATAGGTGGATTTTTAAGAGGAGAGAAGTAATGATTGAGATCATCCCTTTTGATAGGGTTTGTAGGTAGTTCATCTTGGTATAGGGGATTTTGGGTCCATTCCCAAGGTACAGGTGAGAGGATGCTAAGTTTTTTATTCTAGTGCCATAGACAGAGGAGGTGGTTCTAGATCATGAGGAGATACCCATCAGAGTAGAGATTGATGATGTGGGTTTTGTTGATGGATATGTGACATGGTATTAGGCCATCTATGTAGCTATGGATTTTGGATGAGATGATAGGGGTAGACAACCCATAGATGTGGACTGAACTAGTGGGGATCCATAGGTATAGGTAAAAGGAGGTGGCCTTGATGGATAGGGAGGAGTGGAACTAAATATTGTATAGGAATATATCATAGCTTTACAAGGTTAGGTGGCTACATTATAGGGCTAGGTTGTGACATTATAGGGTTAGGTTGCTAGTGTGATGGGTGAGAGGGACCATGCAAGGACTTCACTAGGCTTGGTGATCTAGGAGAGGGATACTTTGAGATAGAGAGGAGGAGTAGCTGTAGTAATAGTAAGACCACTAGGTAGTATCCCTATGGCATGGTACTTGGCCATAATTAAGAATTTGTGTTATTATGAGGCCATATTTTTGACACAGTGTCCACAAGATCCCTGATGGGGTGAGTATAGATCTATTTTGGCAAGTGGTGCAAGTGTAATGACTTTGTATTAGTGGGCCTCTTTGGTGGGTGGATAGGTAGGCACCTTAGGTGTGCATGCACCAGATGGCAATGGTTCCTTAGGGGCATAGTTTTGTGATATGTATAGATGTAGATGATTTTGATACTATCTTGCGAGTCGATGTAGTGAGATGTATATTTTTGAGAGAGAGAGATGCACATTGTTATATGTACTATTTATTTTGATGAGATATGATGTATATGATGTGATGATGATAAATAGATGTTTATTTTATTTTTCATGATTCATGGTTTTGGTGGTTATAGTTATCATGATTTATGCTTATGAGATGTAGACTCATTATCTAGGCATGTGATGATTATGGATGATGTTTATGATGAATGGTTATACATGATTATGATGATGTAATGTTTTGTTCATGATGATGATGATGATTTGATTATGGTTAGGATGTTCCATACATGGTTATGACGATGTTTTGATTATGGTTATGATCATTGATATGTGATGTGGTTCATTATTATGGTTGTGATCATGGATATGTGACATGACCATGGTTTACGATTATAGATGTAATATGGTGTATGATGTTTATGGTTTATATTCTAGTTATGATGTTTATGGTTATAGATGTTTTGGATATGGTCATGGATATGGTTATGATAAATGGTTATTTTTCTATGTATGGTGATGATGTTTTCATTTAATGTTTATGAAAAAATGGTTTATGATATTGGATATGTGATGTTGTTGTTGATGTTTTGATTATGGTTATTTTTTTGATGATATCACATAAAGTAAGTTAGATAAAAAAACTAGATGTGGGAAAAGAGATGAAAATTATGAGACATACATCTAAGTGAATATATGAACCAATTAGGAGAGGATAAGGAGGAGGCATGATGCTTCTTCATTGGTAAAGACTAAACAAAACCCAAATTTAGATTATCTTAAAGAACATAAGCCCTTTGAATGATTTGAATTAACATGCATTGGTTGATAAAAAGGTGTCTTGATCATATTGTGTCAAGTAAACTCAAAGTCCCTTAATTTGTAGATGGTATAAAGGGGAGATAGTGATAGGTGATGTGAAGGGGAGTGTAACCTTCGTATGGGTTAGTTTTCCCCTTCTATAGGCAACGTATGAACCTTAATAGACAAGTCCATATTTTAATGCAAGGTGTAGACTGATCGATGTGGGAAGTCTACTAATGCTATGTATGAAATATGATTACAACTTTCTTGGGATTACTTTTTTTGATTTTGATATAAGGTATTTTATTGTTTGATTCTGATAGGTTTGTGAAGATGATCAATATTAGAAGCTTCAAATTATTGCTTTGACAAATTTTTCTTAACCATCCTTTAAGGGAGTGGTCTAACTTTTGGTTTGTTTACTTTGGTAGTTGTCTTTCAAGGAAGCAGTCTATATTTTTAAGCAATTTTATATTTTAGGCAATTATCCTTTAAGGGATCAGTCTACATGCTAGAGATATTTGACCTAAGTGATATTCAAGTATTCCAAATTATTTTGAGGCTAGGTTAGACATGGACAAGTCTATTTAGGCTTAAAGGTTTACCTTTATGAGGGCAAAACTTAGAGCACCAGAAGGTTAATGATAGATGAAAGGAGTGGTTTTGAGAGATAATGGCCATGGAATTCCATCTGATTAGGGATGAAAATTATCCATGAGGACCATTCCATGGGTAGAGCCATGTTACCCATATTTAGGATTAGGTTATGAATATGATGGTTAATCACATGGTTCTATGTTGCCTCAAGGGGATGGGCTGAAGGTGTGAAGGAGGTGAAAAATCTTGTAAATCAAGGGATGAGCTTAAATTAGACAAAAGGTGAGTTTGATCCTTTAAAAAAAATAAAGGATGTAGGTGTAAAGCATTAAGAGGCTCAAATTCTAGTTTTCCTTAAAGAGAGGACAAATGATAAGCTCCTGATCCATACTTGTGGGTTATGATGTAGGGTTCAAGATAGTTGAAAGCAAACTTGCCTTGCTTGGTTTTCTCCATATTGGTCACACGTTGATTTTAATTTAGGATGAGATCTTTGATGTTGAATTCTCATTCTTTTAGGTACTTGTTATAGGTGCACTTGACTCATTCTTGATATACACAAAGGTGATTAAGTGCATTTAGGAGGTGTTCATTAAGTAGCTCAAGTTGTGTTAGATGCTCTTAATGATTTTCACTCTAAAAAATGATGTCTTGTAAGGATATGCAAAGAGATAAATTCTATAATTTGAGAGGCAAGAATACCTCTGCTATGAAGACCAGAGAGAAAGGGGTAGCACTCATAGAAGTTTAAATGCTAGTGTGATAGGCCCATAAACTAAAAGGGATGTACAAGTGCCAATCTTGACTAGAAGCACTGACCACTTGGTTAACATTTTGTTGAGGGTTTTATTAGGGACTTGTGCCTATCCATTTTCTTGTGGATGATAAGGAAAGGAAAATATTAACTTGATGCCAAATTCATCATAAAGATCTTAGAATTTTTTGTTTTTTAAACATTTGCCATTATAGGTGATGATCTTATGGGGAACACCAAAATTATAGATGATATGATGATTGATGAAATTGATAATGTTTTATGATTTGGTCAAGATGACAAGAATAGTCTCCACCCACTTGGTGAAATACTTGGTGGCAATGATGATGGAGTGGTGATGTTGTGAAGAATGAGGATTGATTTTCCCAATGAGATATAATCCTCATTGGGATAAGGTTCAAAAGTCTTTAGATAATTAAAGGTCATAGGCTAACACATGATGTAAGTTGGCATGTTGTTGGCATTTAACACACTTATTTAGATAATCATACTAGTCTTGGTTGAGGGTGGGCCAATAGTAGCTGAGGTGAAGGATATGCTTAGCAATAGTTAGACCACTGAAGTGTCCCCCACATATTTCATCATGTATTTCTTTCATAACATGGTAAAATTCATGACTTCAAAGGTAATAGAGAATGAGGCCATCAAAACCACATTTGTAAAGGATTTCCCCTAGTATAGTATAATGAGAGATAATTTGAACAAAGGCTCTTTAGGTATTTCTAGAGAGGTTGGGAGGAATGATGCTGAGGTTAAGGTAGTCAAAGGTTTGGTGATACCAAATGTTTGATGGAGATTACTCCACACTATATATGGTAGGGAGGTCAAATTGGTTATAAGAGGGGGTGATAAAATGATGAATGGTGACAAAGAACTTGGAATTAGAAGGTTGAAATAGGATTTGGGAAGCAAGGGAAGCCATTTTATCCACAAATTTATAGGTAGATCATGAAACAAATTGGATAAGGTAATGATCAAATGATGTTAAATTACATCTACCAATTATTTGTACTATTACAAGACATCATTCTTACATTGGTAGGATCTATTGACTTGGTTGACCACAAGGTGGGAATCACCAAAGATACTAATCATGTTGATTACCAAGGCTAGAGTAGTTTAGAGACCTATTACAAGGGCTTCATACTTAGCCATATTGTTGGTACACTCAAATCAAGTTTGAAGGAAAGAGGAAGAGGTTCAATACCAAGTGGAATGAGAATAATGCTAGCACCCCCACTATGCTATCACTTTGAGACATCAAAAAATATGGTCATTTGGTAGTTGATGTCCTTTTGAGAAAGATTCACAATGGGCTCATCTAAAAATACAAGAGGACGTAGTTAGTTATCTAGAAAAAGATCTTTAACCAATTGATCAGCAATAACTTTCCCTTTAATTGACTTCTACTAGAGGAACTCAAGGTCAAACTCAGTTAGGAGCATAAGCCACTTAGCCATATATTGGTTTTGGTATGGTTTAGAGTGCATGTACTTGAGTGGGTTGGTGTGGGTGATGACAAAGGTTTTATGATTAAGGATGTAATGATGAATTTTGGTATCCATGAAGATTAAACTAAGGCAAAGCTTCTCGGTATAGGTGTACCAAGTCTCATACTCTATAAGTGTATAACTTATATAGTAAAAAACTCTCTTTATTTTATTCATCATGGTGAGCAAGCATTACCCCCAAGGAATGGTTAGTGGTGGATATATAAAGATATAAGGGTTGGTCCTCTTTAAGAGGGGTAAGAATGGGTAGAGAAAGGAGGTACCCTTTGAGTGAATAAAAGGCTTGTTAGCAGTCTGTAGTCTACTTAAAATATGTATCTTTCTTGAGAAGATGGTGAAAAGGTTGACATCTATCTGATAACTGAGAGATGAATCAATATATGGATTGGAGCTTCCCTTATAGGCTGAAAATTTGCTTAAGATGGGTTGGAGGTGGCATGTCAAGGATTGATCTAACTTTTGGAAGGTATACTTTGATTCCTCAGAGAGAGATGATAAATCCAAGAAGCTTTCTAGATAAGACCCCAAAAACACACTTCTTGGGGTTGAGTTAGACATGGATTAGGCATTCAAAGATAATTTTGAGAAATTATAGATGATCCTTTTGATATTTATATTTCCAAAAGAGATCATCTACATAGTCCTCTATGATTTTATGGATGAGATCATGGAACATGTAGGTCATCACATGCTGGTAGGTTGCTCTAGTGCTCTTTAGAATAAATGAAATGACCCTATAGTAAAAGGTTCCCCATGGGGTGATGAAAGAATTATTATTTTGATCCTTGGGAGTGATACAGATCTAATTATATCTTGAGAAACTATCCATGAAAGATAACATCTCGTGGATAGTTGTAAGATCAATAAGTTGGTCAATGCTAGGCAAAGGGAAGTCATCCTTTGGATAAGTGAGGTTGAGATCACAAAAGTCAATACATAAGCAAAGTGCTCCTATGGGCTTGGTGATGGGAATGATGTTATAAACCCATTGGGGATAATCAATGGGTTGAATGAAATTGACAAATAAAAGGCACTAAAGTTTTTTTTGACTAAAAGGACGATATGAGGGTGTATCTTGCAAAGATTTTGCCTTACAGGATTAGCATCAAGATAGATGATGACATTGTGGAGAGAAATAAAAGGATTGATCCCAAGCATATACTAATAGTATTAAGAAATTTCTATGCTATGGTCACTAAGGAAGAAGGGTAATCTTGTTGCTTTGAAAAATCTAAGTATTGACCAATCTTCACAATGCAAGGGTTATCCTAAGTACCCAAGTTGACATCGATAGTGGATTCATTAAACATGGTTTAGTTTTTAAGAGGAGGGTATTTATGGATAGAAGAATCCCCCTCACCAAGATAGGTGATAATAGAATCATCATCCTGATGTTGGATGGTGTGGATGGTAAGAGAACCATTTTCTACCATTTTAGGATGAATCAGAGGAAATGTTTTAGTTTGGCTACCATTTTGATAGGTTAGGAGGCCCATAGAATGGTATTGACTAAAAAAAATTTAGGATAGATGACTTCAAAATCCTAAAACTTTGAAGCAAATGGGGTTGGTGAAGATGGGATGTCTTCCTCAATGGTGGTGATGGGTTTGGGTGAATTGGTGGGTTCTTCTAGTGGTACAAACCCAAGGGAAAAAAACTCATGAGGTTTTTGGGTTTTGATCAAAGGTAACTCATGGGGTCCATGTTCATAATGGTCAAGGATGAATCCTTTCCAAACACACCTATAAAGGTACATTTTGGTGAATTCTAGTTCGTCCAAATAAGAAAAATTGGAAGTAAATGGTTGAATAGAAGAGGTGGTAGGGGAAGTGAGAAATAGATGATCAATTCCCCCATAAAAGAAATTGGTTTGGTGGTTGGGAAGTCTAAAAGGAATTATGGTTATGATATTGGGATCATAGTCAAGATCAATTTTAAGGTTTCCATACTCTTGGGGAGTATGGAAGGCATCCAAGGCCAAAAGATGATACTCTCCCAGTGAAATATGTTGTAACATAGGTTCCAAGGGGTCCTCTATGGGAATCTAAGAAGAAAGGATAGATGAGTTGGTTGTAGCTTCATTGATGGTAGGGGTAGAGTTTTTTTTGGTTGGTGGTGAGGTGGATAAATGAGGAATAGAACATCATTGGGTCGATATATCATGTTATAAGAGGTAAAAGGATTAGGGTCAACTTATATGGTGATGACTTGACACATCGATGCAAGGTGGATGGGACACAACTCATGGAGTAGATCTAAGGGCATCTAAGTAAAATATTTTATTGGAACTCACCTTTTAAAATGTAGAAGAGTTCTAAAATCATGTGTAGTCCTAAGCAAATGTGGAGGATGTCTATTCCCAAGGTTATGGTCATAGTATCATTACAAAAATAGAGGACCACTAAGGTTTATGACATGATATTCTTGGGTAGATGGAGTTGGTCATAAGCATGGGAAGAGATAATGTTAATACTATCTCTCCCACCAATCATCACCCTTTTGATGTGGGTTTGATTGATGTATGTAGTGATGAAGAGAGGTGGATCATGATATTTAGGATGAACAAAAGGTATTTTTGAATCCTTAAATGTGACAAGGGTGGAAAGTCGAAGAGATCCAATAAAGGATATAAGAGGTTGAGGGTATTTAGGTTAGACATCTATAGATTGTAGGGCCTCTATCAACTCTTAGTAGTGATGGGGTGAGGTGTTGATCATTTTTATAGGCTCATCTTCACCAGTGTCTAATGAAGTTCTTTTAGAACCACTCATTGGATATATTTAGAAGGGTTGGAGGGAGAGGTACCTAGAATGGATATTTTGGGTTTTGGTAAAGGTAAAGGTGAAGTTACTTGAGTTTAGTTGGAAGTTCAAGGGGTTAAAGGATATCTCCATGGAATAGACACTTTTTCCTTTCCCTTATCCCTTTTTTAGGCTTGAGATCAAGTAACCATGTGGATAGTATGGATGAGGGGAGGTGATGGCTAGAAGGTTGCTTTAGTTCCTCCTCACTCTCAAATGAGAGTGTGGGATTAGGTAAGTATTGGATAAGTTAGTTTGGTGGTTGGGTTGATAATAGGCTAAAGAGAGGTTTATTTGACAATATATCATCCTCATCCCATAAGTTATGGATAATTTCTTAGAGATATTCATAGTTCTCTATGTCATGTCTAGATGTCTTATGGTATGATTAGATTAAATTGTCATTGAACCAAGATGGTTTAATACTTGATGGGTCAAAGGGTTTGATAGGTGGTAGGTTCAAAGAAGAGGTTTATAACAAATTTTTTAAAATGGTTGAATAATATTTGAGCAAAAGTGTTATGGTTGATGGGCTCTTGGTTTTTTGGGTGGGAGCTTTCTTAGAAGTAGGCTTCACCATAGAAATTGTGGGTGGTAGGATGATTTTGGTTGGTGGGTTTGATCATGATTGCTTGGATTTGGTTGGTTTTGAGGTGGAATATTGAAAAGTAAAAGGTTTATAAGTGGATTATTGAGGTGATGAAGGTTTGGAGATAGGTGGGTAGGTGGAGGTAAATAGTTTGGATAAAAATGATGGAGAGTTTGGTGTTTTGGAAGGGTAGTTAAAGATAGAATAAAAGGAGGAAGTTTAGTTTGGGTTGTATTAGGAGGGTTCACCTTCTTGATATAAGGATGATCTCTTGGGATGGAATAAGGATGGGTTCCCAAGATAGAAGGTTAGATGGAAGAAGGTGGTATGGCTCTATTTTTAGGTGGGAGTTTGGGTGCCTCCACCTTCTTCATTGGTTTGGTTAAGGTTTTATTTGGTGGACTAGATGGGTTTAAATCCAAATTAAAATATGGGTGTATAAGGATAGGAGTGGGGAGTATCCCTATGTTCTTGATGGGTTTGGTGAAAGAGGTGTAAGGTGATTTGATAATTTGGGATGGAGATGGTTTGGATGGTTCTTCCAAAGTTTTGGAGGGAGAGGTATTTGATGAATGGATCAAGGTGATGATAAGTTTAATGGTGGATAAAATTGAGGTTAAAGGTTCATATTTGTTTTGATAGGGGGCCCAAGATGGTGCCAAAATGTGGCTCGATCCATATTAGGTTGAGAAGAAAATTCTAGGCTTTGGACCAATCTAGAGAAGGGTTTGTATATTGGTTTGGTTCTTTGGACATCAAATTCAAAGATTAGGCCCCTAGGTTGAGGTGAGAGAGTGGTTTCTTTTCCCTTGTCCTAGATGAAAGGTTCCAAGATTTGGGAAGATGTTTCCTCCATGGAGGGAGTAGATAAGGTGATCTCTCCTTATGGAATGGTTTCCAAAGAGAGAGTGGGTAATTCCATGATGGGGGAGGAAGGTATGATGGAAATGGTTGCCTCCTTGGATATTTATATCAAAGGATAGGTAGGTAAGTCTATTATCTCATCAATTGAAGGAAAGAATGTGGTTGCTTCCTTTGTTTGGGTATCTAAAGGAATGGAGGGTGCTTCTACCACTTTAATAAGTAGAGTGGAGGAAGAGGTGGTTGAAGTAGTGTTTTCCTCAATGATAGGTTCATTGAGAATAGCATTGATCATATGAACCTTATAAGCATGAGATGATTCTATTTTGTTGTCATCATGGATGGTAAAAGGGGCATGATTGGGAAAAGGTTATCAAAATATGTCGAGTGACTAATTTAGGGGTGAATTGGGATTATCTAATGTAAGTTATCCTTTATCAATCAAGTTTTGGATAATGGTCTTGAATGTGTTACACCTACTAATGTCATATCTAATGACATTGTGGAAGGCAAAAAGATCATTCTTATTGTATCATTCAGGGATATGACAAGAAACATCAAATTGTAGATGAGGTTTGATAGAGGGAAGCTATATGATGTTGGATTTGAGAAACTTATCCAAAATTGAAGCATATGACTCCCCTAGTGGAGTGTATTGTTTTGGGGTATCCCAATTTTGATTTTGATTTTGGTGATTAGAAGAGTTAGAGGAATTGGTTTGGTTGGGTTGGTTGATAACTAGAGGTGGAGCAGTTTTAAGGACAACCATGTTTACGGTTGCCTTGGTTTGGTGTTAGGGTAGTTAGATAGGCTGGTGGTTTTAGATGGGCAAGGGTAATTGGATTTAAATATATATATATATATTTTTTTAGTTTCAACTTCCCCTCATTAATGGGTTTGATTTCTAGTTTGCATGCCATGGTGAAAGACTCATCAAAGGTTATGAAGGTTTGAACCTATAGAGTAGGGGCAATGTGTTTGGCACAAGCTCAATAGAAAATTTCAATCAACTTAGGTTGGGGAAAAGAGAAAGAGATCTAGTTGATACGACTTATCCATTGAGCTATGGAATTGGTAATTGCTTCATCATCAAATTTCTTGATGGAGTAGAGATTGGTGATGGAGACATTTTTAGATATATTGATTGAAAAGTGGTCTGAGAAGGTTTGGGCAAGTTGGGAAGAGGAAAATATGGAGTTCTTGGTGAGAGCACTATACCAATCTAAATCTGGTCCAAATAAGGACATAGGAAAGGTATGAAGGAGAAGAACATCATCATAGGCAACCAAGTAGCAAGAATATCAAAACAATTTTAATTGTTATTGGGGGTCTTCCTTGCTCTAAAACTTAGAAAATTTGGGTAATTCCTATTGAGGAGGGTAAGGTTGGATATGGATAGATGGGTGAATAGGTTCATTACATATCTAGTCATAAGATAGGAGGTTATGAGCCCCAGAGATAGATGAATCTAGGTTGGTCATTTTATCCATCAACATTTTGACCAAATCTATTTGGGGTTGGGGAGTTATATAATTATATGACAAGTTTTTCTAAGGTTGGGTGGATGAAATATATGGATAACTCATAGAAGGTTGAGAATATGCCACATGTTAGTATGTAGTTACTGAAGGTTGTGATGATGCTACATAAGGGTTAATGGGCACAAGAAGTTACATAGAAGATAGAGCTATATATCCTTGTGGATTAAGAATATAACATGGGTAAGGTTTCATAAGTATTTGTTGAGGGGTTGAAGTGGGTTGTTTTGGTGTTATGATTGGATTGGTAGATTGGGGAATTGATATGGATTGGGTTAGAGTATGGTATGGTTAGTTGGTTGGGGGTGAGTGGTAACTCTAGTATAGATAGGTGGAAGGGTAGAAGGTAAAGAAATCACCACATTTTAAAGAGGAGTGGAGATTTGTGTGTTGGTAGTGATAAGGGGAATAATGGAAATATGGGTATAATATATCCCCACTATGGGTGGAGTATGGGTAATAAGAGGTGGGGTTGTCCCTATGTGGGAGGTGTTGTTGGTTGGTGAAAGGGGTGTTTAGTTATTGGTTGGGTTGTTTTATTAAGTTTGGGTGAATGTAGTGAATGTATTATTGGTGGAGGAATATGTTTGAGTGGTCATAGGTTGGGTAGAGGTAGTGGCAACCATAAGATGGGGAGGCATCCCTTAAGGTGGATCACTAGGAGGAATCACAATAGTAGGGGTGTAGTGAGACAAGGTGTTAAGGTAATGTTGGAGGGCCATAGGGTTGTTATCAAGGAAGGTGGTGAAATTTGCATCACCTTGGGAAAATATCTGAGGTATGGTAGGGGATAGAATTATGAGGATAACCCTCAACATCTATGGTATGCTCCATAGAGGAAGAAGAAGAGGAAGGTGGATCTTAGTTGGTTTGATTTCTCAACTATTATCTAGTGAAAAACAAATGAGAATAGAAAGGAATAAAGAAAAAATCACAAATAAAACACAAAGAAAACAAATGAAAATATCTCAAGGAAATAAAAACATACACTAGAGTGCATGTAAAATCCTAAGATATCTTTTATCTCGCTTTTGGCTTATGCCTTTGTTGGAAAGTGTGAGGATGAACTTGGTTTGTAGACAAGTACTAGAAAGGAAGTGTATGGTTAGTTTCAAGTGTTTAAGTCTCCCAAAAGGATTTGTATAAGAAATCCATATATGGCTTGGTATTGGGCCTACCCCCTCACTTCACACACCACAATGATAAGGGTGTCAGGTGCTTAGCTAGTATATATTGATTTCTAGAGTTTAGACTCAACTAGAGAGCTGAGTTAGTTCTCTCCTTGGTAATGACCTCCAATTAAGATTTCCAAGATAAGGTAAGGATACTTCTAGGTGATGAAATACTAGTTGGGCCTTGTCTCAAGTTTGTTTTATATTTAATTGATTTTAGTGGTTTGGTATGGTGTGTGATGAAGAAGTGAAACTACGATTGATTAATTTACCTTTAATTTAACTAAATGAGCTAAACATGCAATAAATCAATGAATGTAAGGTTTATTTTATACCTAAAATAAATTTTGATTTCTTTATATGAGCATAAAATGAGGAAGAAAATGGCACCTAGGTGATACTACGTTCCACTGGGCATGCCAGATTGTTTCTCTCAATTTTTGTCTATTTCTTAGGAAAGTAGAAGTAAAAAAATATTAATAAGGGTGTGGTAGAATATCTTATTTGTTTGTGCATGAATAAACTAGACGATCGTAAAGAAATCCTGTTTGTGTTAGGAAGAATGACTTGTAGATAATAAATCACTCATTCAAAGGGGTTGTTAGATGGGTAGCAAGGTGGATTGCCTAAAATGAGCTAGATATGAGAAGGATGAGCTTATTATGAGGTTGTCAATCCACACTCTTAAAATAGTTAAGTTAAAAGAAAATAAAGATAAGATACTTGGATTAAATGATAGAAAATACTAAAATAAAATACAAGAAAAAATAAAATTTTGATAAAGGAAATAGATGAATTAAGTAAATAACAGGTCAATACTAATGCTAAATAGGTTAAGTTGGGTTCAAAAATAGGTGAGGTATATATGAATAAATAGGGACACAAAAAATGGGATTTGTTGAGGGTAAATACGTGGAAATAATTTTCTATTATTTCTTACCATAGTGACCATCGATCGTCAGGGTGACCATCGATGGTTAAGTTGACTGTTGACAGTTGGGTGACTATCGATGGTTGATGGTGACCATTAATGGTCAAGGTGATTATTGACATTTGCTGTGGGTTTTAGATGTGTTCAAAAAAGAGTCTAGTTTAGGTTGCAAAAGGTGTCAGTGATTAGGTGATGGATTTTTAGAGGTTTGGTTAGGGTCAAGGGTCAGAAACCAAGTAAACAAAACTTAAAGAAGAAATGTAATTAGCTTGTTACTTGATAGTTGGAAGTTGATCCTAGAGTAATTTTGGTAGAGTAAAAATTCTTTACCTGAATAATTATTTTAGTAGAGGTTCAAGTTTCTATCATGGTTGCTAGCTTGCTGAAGGGAGAACCTACAAAAAAGTTTGATAGCTCCTGATGACTATTAGTTGCCTGATGGATGAATGCTTAGATTATTTTAGATTATTTGATCCTTTTTCACTTCATGCTCCCCTCATTTTATAGGAAAAGAGAGATGGAGGTATAAAGTTACATAGGAGGTTTGTTTATTTGTTTTCATGCATTATCTTACCACCTATATTAAATTTTGATGTGTTAACTTGCACACAGCTCAAGTTGTCTTTGTTCAAATGGGGAAGGGACTTGGCCATCGATGGTTAGGGTGATCATCAATAGTGAAGGTGATTGTTGATGGTTTAGTGTCAAAGGTTAAGTGGGTTAAAAATGATGGGTTTGGTTAGTTTTTCAATTTTTTTCTATGGTTAGGTTTAATTAGGGGTTAAATGGTCAAATTAGTCCCAAGTGGGTCCAGGGGTGTTTCAACATTCAGAACTACATTGTGTAAAATTTTAGTGTTTATAGTGAGCTAAGATGCCTGATTGATAACTCTTTTGGCATGCTCTCAAGAGGATGAAATGGGACAAAAATTTCTCCAATGTAGACATATTAACCCATTCCTTTAAATATTGCTCCAAATTGTAATATAGGGGCTCCTTCAACCTCCTCATCTAATGGCTCAATTTTGTGCTCTAAAATAAGCACAATATAAATGTTGAAAAATTATATTCTACCTCACTCTTATGTTTTTATGCCCCATCATTAAATTATTTAGGCATAATCAGATCATAGTCTCATTGGGGAGGAAATGAAACCTTTAATGTGACCAAAGTTACAATTGCAACCTATGATGACTCATTAGGATCATGTTAAATATGCACATTTTGATCAGCTGCTTGTTGGACTAGCTTACCTAAAGGTACAAGTGTGTCACCCAAACTTGAACAAAAATATTCAAGTTCTTCCCAGAAGGTAGCCTCTTCTTGGTCATTAGAAAGGATGTCAATCTCAACTTCAATAAGACTCAATCTATAGTAGCTAGATTGGTCTTATTCTTCTAAAGAGAGGGGAGGCTCATGTTCAAAAACAAGGTCTAAATCATCATGATTTTGATGCTATTCATTTGCATGTTCATAAAACTACATCACTTGAGCACTTGAGATGTCTTCTTAATCAACCCCACTAAAGGTTTCATCTCATTCTTCAACTGTAAATGAAGGTTGATCTGACCAACCAAGGTCTAAAACATTACACTTGTATTGCTCAAGCTCTGATCTATTTTATTATTACTCTAAAATATCATGGATATCCTCATTTATCACGTCATATTGAAGTGTACCCACCTCAAACACCTGGTCCTGACCCTATTTTTGATTTATGTAGAATGGACCTTTAGTGGTCCATTCAAAATATGCTCTATTTTCATCTTGAGAGTTGACCACATTAGGATCCAATTCATTTGTGTCAAAGCCATGCCAAAAAGGCTAGTCCAAACCTAAATTTTCCCTTTTTGGATGAAGTGGAATTCACATCATGATCTCTTCATCATATATACTTGTGTTATCCTCTTCAGGTTCACCTATGACTACATTCTCCTCCTCTATCCTTTGCAGAACAAGCTCTTCATTTATGAGGGAGATGGTGGGAGGGTGAATAAGTTTACCTTGATTGCATCTTAAGAGAGTATCCTTCCAACTAGGGACCTTGAAGGATATTTTTATGCCTCTTGAGGAAGGGAGGGAGAGTCTTGAAACTCTTGTACACCAAGCTCATTGAGCCGATCTATGATTGCTTGATTCATTTCTTGCACATCTAACCCTTCTTCTACTAGGAATGATTCTTAAACTACCTAAACTAACACCTCTTCCTTCTTTTTAATGACCTTTTTAACTAATTTCAATGATGGAAATGAGTATGGACTAGACACTTTTACTTCCTTTCTAATGGTTATAGGAGAGGGTGGTCTCACAACATAGGCAAGGTCAAATTTTTTGGAGAAGATCCATGATGGAATAGCTTCATGTTATTGAGTGGGAATGGGCATAGGGGTAGGAGAGGGAAAATTTATTGGCTCATTATTGACATAATCTTTATCCCATTACTCAAAAAAAATTTCAATGAGCAATACCCACCCTTTCATCTCTAACTTCTCAACATGTGGATAGTCAGCTTCTTTATTGGATGCCCATACATTACAGATTTATTGAAAGAAGATATGTATCCCATCCATGGAATGAAAAGGGAATTTTTGTCTAAGATTAACCCCTCATTGATATTCATGATTGTTCTTCCTTGGTCCAATATTGCCTCTCTGAGTTTTGACAAGGATGGAATTTGACAAGGTTGACTAGGGGGTTGATCAAGAACTCTTGAAGGTTGAGATTGAGGATCTTAGGGAGAAGAGGGAACATAATATTGGTCCAAATTAACCTAATTATCTTAATAATATATTAACATATTGTCTACATTTTGGGCCATGTTTATCATCATTACTTTGTCCTCATTCTTACAAGATAACCATTATTCACTCTCACAAACTGACCATCTATTCTTGACTAACTGAAGAGCACTCCTTGATTTTTATAAAACATAGATAGGGATGAATAGAAAAAAATATAAACCCTTACCAATCTCCCTTATAAACTTAATATAAACTAATAATGCTTGTTTGAATCCTAACAAGGATGTAACAGGGTAAGCCTGGGCTTGACAAGGGGAAATAGAGGACTGATTTGAATGCAAAAGAGGTTGAACTTAGTCATATGAAAGGGTAAAAGGAGGAAAAATTATATGATAGGGATGATAAGATATTTAAAGGCCACTTTTGAGGAACACATAAACATTATTTTCCTAATAATTATGGTGCTAAGTTAAGGAATAAGCATATTTATCAAAAGATGATTGATTGTACATACTAGATTAAGATGACTAAACACTTGGGATAATTAAACTAGTTGATGATTACTTAGAGTCACCATTTATGTTTAAATACTTTCCTCTAAAGGATGATTGGATGAAGAGAACACCAAAACTCTTCACTTAGTGAATGATAAATTTTGTCCCACTAGGTGTTCTAGAAATTGTTATGGCTTCAACCTGCACCCTTGGAGAGGGTTCTTTAGGACCTTTATAATTAAGCCATAATATTATGACAACCCTAGGTTGTGGGTCATTTATAATGGGTTTGAACCTCTGGAGAAGGCCAAATTCCTCTTGATGATCACCTTAAACTAATGATTACATAGGGAAAAGGGTTAGAAAGGGGACAAGGGCTCCTAAAAATTTAACTAGGGTGATGCACCAAACATAAATTGACACTCATACAAGCTTGAACCCACACTAGATCATCATAAGAAAACTATAGCTCACACAACCTCACAATCTCACTAGTTGCATAAATATTTCATAGAAGAGGTTCCAAGGAGAACACTAATCTAGACCTACAAGTTAGATTGAAAACACCTTCAAAGAGGCAAGCAAAATGAAAATAGATTAGGAAGATTATTCTTTGTAAATATATCATACACAAGCATACTAAGCACTAATCAAAGGAAAGAGACAGGCTAAGAGTCAATCTTGTTACTTCAAGAGGTAGTTATTACAATGTTTTGATAGGGTTTAGCTTAGTCAAATGAGCACCCTTTTTCAAGAGTCTCAATGAGTATCCTTTTCCCAAAAAATAATGAAATTTTATAAGAGTTGAGAACCCCCTTCAGTGGGAATGATATTAGGATATATAGGATAAGGGAAAAAAAACTAGGAGCACATTGCCATAGACGGAACACACCATCCCAAATCATTAATTGAGCCTAAGCTAGCACTTTTTCCTCCAATGAATGCCTTTACACCTTTTTGATAAATCAAGACACTGCTATGGCTTTCCAAGTGGGAAAGTCCCCAAAGGTTTTGAGGATGAAATAAATGCACTTAGATTTAAGTCCTAATCACTAGATCCTTTTCTATGATCCTTCACACCATCTCTCACTGAAGATAAAACTTTCATGCTCATGGATATGATAGAATCATGGATTTGTGCATTTTAAATGGATTTCTATAAAAAATATGGTCATTTTAAAGGATGAGGAACTTCTTTAATAATCATAAATTATACTCTCAATCAAATCTAGACCTAGATATTTTTTATAGTTAGAAGACCAATCTCCTTTATTGGTTTTCTTTTAGCCTCTATATCGATGCATACCTATAGATTGCATATACTCTTTTGATCTTCATTAGGTCTAAAATACTTATTTTTCCTTCGATCATCCATATAAAGTAAAATCTCATTATATATAGGGATCCTTCTCTAAATAATGGTGAGCACAATTGTAGAATGAACCCTGTATGTCATAAACCTTTAAACTAGAGGTGTATATTTATCTTCAATGGTGTCCCTTTATGTTCTTTTAACTTGATTACATCATTATGTCCTTTTCATGGTGATCGAATGAGCTTTAATGGTGGTGGAATGAGCCATGCAAGACTTGTTTTCCTTGATTCAATCCTAGTCACATGTTCAACCTCTCATCAAAGATATCTTAGTCTTTTGACTTTGAACCTCACTCATTGATTTAATTTTCATGAGATTCATGTAGACCATTTATTTTATTGGGATTCTAATGAGATAATGAGGCTTATAAATCACTTGCCTATCCTTGAGATATACTGACCCTATTGACCTCACTCATATAATTACATAATTATGTATGAACAAACACAAGCCCTTGATCTAGCTCTATGGAATTTTTGACTTTAATTCATACCATTAGATCATAATGCATGAAGCAACACAAGCCTTTGATCTACCTAGGCCCACTTTTTTATTAGTTCCCATACATTGTCAGATAATTGGTATGATTGAATATTAATTGTTGATATAGCTTAGACCTACCTTCTTGTCAATTGTATCGCATTATTGGATCTATGTTCAGTGAATCCACATCATTATATCTACTTACATTCATAAATAAATGTCTATTTATCATGGTCTAAATTCGATGTCTACATGAATTCCATTTGATGTCTATGGGACCATCACTGACATCCATGCGACTATCAAATTTAAGCCCTGATGGGTTTTTCCATAGTTTAAAGTTAATGTCTGTGTGAATGTCTCCCATTTTTTGACCAACTTTGAAGGCTTAGATCTAGAAGTGAAAAGGTCATGGGGGCACCGAATTTGAAAGAGATGTTCTTGATTATGCCCACTTGATCCACTAGTTCTTGGAGCTTTCTAACTATGTTTACAAAATGTTTAAGTGAGTTGACCTATGTATTTTTCATGATGTTTGCATGTCATTCACTAATCATATGAATCTAAATATTTATTTGTTGAGGCTTAAATTTGACACTCACATGAACATCTTACTCTATGTGGCCAACTTTGAGGACTTAGATCTTGAGATAGAATACTCATCAAGGTATGAAACTTAAAAATAATGATCTTGACACTAAGGACATTGACTGTGCATGGTATGATGTTCATGTGAGGATTTTTGATAATATTTATAAATTACACAAGCAAGATATCTATTCTATTTTTTCATGATGTCCTAATGATGGTTTGGCTTCACAGATATTGTTCCTAAACTTTTATAGATCTAAATGATTTTTTTAGGCCTACGTGAACTTGTCCCTGATCTTGAATTACATTGATCACCATGAAGACCTATTTGGATCCTTCTATTTTCCCTTTAAATTAATTAGAATACACTTTAATTAATATTAAATTGTTTCAAAAGCTTTATGATCAATGTGAGACCCTTGGACCACTCATTCCATCAAGAACTTTGTCCAAGCCATTTGATCAATTAGGAGCTCTACTTCTTTTTCTGCATGAGGACCTCTTAGAGATTGCACTACATCTAGGTAGTTATATATGTGGGCCAAAATTGGCCAATAAGAACTTTATTTTCTAGGTCTAGAAAAAAATCCTTTCATTAGCTAAGATCTATTTCTACCTTCTAATTGCTCTGCTGCTAACCTACCTTCTTCTTCCTACTACATGATCTCCATATTGACTTTATCTTTATCTTATTATTTATCTACATTAGGCCCTTATACATACTCTTCACATTATTTTATTCCATAATATTTTAAAACCTCTCTCTGCATATTTATATTTCTAGCATCTTTTACCCTACCCCTACTTGTATTCATATTTAATTTTAGATTTCTTATTTTATTCCACTATCTCTATTGTTGTAGTTCCCTTTCTAATCCCATAATGTTCTCTTTGCTCTAGCTCTTTTCACATTCTATTTTTTAGGGTCAAGTTAAAATTTATATTACTTATCTCTACATCATTCACTTCTATCCCACACCTACCCCCATGGCACTTGAAGTGACTACTCCATCTTAGCTAGAGTAGGCACCACAACTTTTTACACAAACACCACTTATCAACATAGGTAGTCATTAAATAAACTTAACATAGATTCATATAATAAATAGGTTTTAAATGGATTAAAAATATAGGTATCCTTACACTATGAATTGGTGATATAACCATAAACTATAGTCTTTGTCGAATAGTCTTTTGCACGGGTCTAATCTATATCTAGATTAAATAGTCTGTCTTACTTCTCTTTTGTCCAAACTTAAGCTTTGTTCCTCTTAGCTTAAATAAATAATCTTCTAACCTAGATAACCATGTAGCTAACACTTTGGGAAATTAACACCAAAATATTTCATATATTTCACCATATATGTGATCTTGGATAAATTCATTTGTACTTATTCTAGCTTTCCTTACCTATTATTTTACAAAATTCTAGATTCTCTCATCTAGCCATCTCTCTATATCTATCTATCTTGGCAACCATCTTAGAATATTTCAAACAAATGATTCCATGCTCACCACACCATTATTAGTAGAGGTTCCTGAAAAACTCCATAACATGATAATTATAGGGATATCTTGTGCAATATATAACAAAGGTAAAAAAACTTGATAATTCATATTTAAAGAACCTTAATTAAAGAAAAAGGCACACTTATTATGTGAAAAAGCAAAATTAAAAAATACTGAACAATCATGTGCATGATGAATCACATGTTTAAAGTAAAATAGAGTATTCTCTATGCATAATACAAAGGTAAGAGATATTGAAGAAAACCATCTCAGAACTAGTATATTAATCTCTATCACACATTGAAACCATATTCTATTACAATTCATCACTATATATAGAGTATTATAGAGCACTATATCTTCACATTCTAGCCTTTGGATATGCCACAAGGAAATAATATTCATATTTTTCTCCCTTTTTCCATATGCTTACAAGGTTTTGTACATATAAAAAAATATTCAAAAGACAAAATCATACAATGTGCACATGTGTCCATTCAATATACTTTCTAGTTTATTTCCCTCATTCTTTACCAAACATATAGCTTACATGTACCCATATGTTTATAATATTACACATGTATGTTGTCATATGTATTTATTACTATTATTTCTATGAATAAAATTTCAAGGCTTTGCACATGATATGATGTTGGTATCTTGAAAAAGTTTAGTCTTACAAATATATGTAGAGTATTTTTAGAAGTCTATGAAATCTCCTAGAACATCATATCTTTCATTATTTTGTATTGAAGCAACATAGTGGATGAGATTTCTTGGGGGAGTTTTTTCTTCACTGTGTAAGTCATACAATGAGTTTCTGGTAATTTTGAGCATGTGTAGTAATATGTGGTAACATTATTGAGTAGACACAAAAATCATGCCACAAATATTTTCAACACATTTTTGGTTATAAATTATTGCAACTTAGCCTTGTGAGTTTATGACATTATTGTGATTTTCTTTATGTGCACTAAGTTTGAGTGCATGTGTCTTTATGATGTGTTATAGAGGGAATCATCATTGACCATTTTTAATTTAATCCTTTAGATCATGGTAATTATCTATGGATTTTTTAGAAATAATAAAATTTAATTTATATAGCGTCTCAATCTTTTATACTTGAAAAACACCTATCAAGGCTCTACACTTCAATTCTAGACCTACTTGTTATTGAAAGGCTCACATTCACCATCTCACTATGCCTAACTATTTATCTTATGGTTTGAACCTATCATTTTTTATGACCTAAATATCTTAAA
Organism: Torreya grandis; assembly: GCA_037957365.1. Lineage (NCBI taxonomy): Eukaryota > Viridiplantae > Streptophyta > Pinopsida > Cupressales > Taxaceae > Torreya > Torreya grandis. Next base: position 92,841 of record JARHVA010000015.1, on the reverse strand, counting down.
TTTTACATAAATATTAAAACCTTATATGTATCCTTCATTGTTAGTTTTAATCTTAAAAAAATTCTTAACTTGTCAGACACATGCCTCCCACATAGGGATACTTGCATCTACATAAGTGTCTAGATTCTTATCAAGTGTCTAGTCCTCAAAATTAATCTAATTTACAAATCTTTTAAATCTTATGGGTCAGCCCATTTTTTTATTTAATGCTTTCATGAGATATTTTCAAAAGGTGTGGTATAAATATAAATAAAATCTTACTCATTATCCAAATAAAAAATACCAAGCAAACACCTATTCAATCTAACTCAATCTATTGCACAACTAAGTTATACTACCCT
>JARHVA010000015.1:67500-87500 GCA_037957365.1 Torreya grandis | reverse complement strand
TCAAATATAGGCACAATTGAATATACAAATAGATCAATATAATTCATATCATTACAATTACATCATCCTCGATCACAAACATCAACACATCTTGCCCAACCTAATGTTAGTGATCCTATGTGCATAAATAGTAATTTTTGAATCCAAGTGAATCATAGATCTAATTTAAGTCCTTTTGCACTATCATAAATTATTCATAGTTATTAATTGAATTATAAAATATAAGTTTCTTTATCTTTATAGTACTTTCCATATTTAGCATATTCCACCTTTCAAAGCCATTTTAATAGTATACATTAAAATTTATGATTAATTATCATATTGTACAATTTAAATTACATTCAATATTATATCTTCATTATGGTTGTACAATCTAAATTTTGATAAAAATATTGGTGAATCCATTGTAGAGACCTAAATTTATCCACACCAGATTAACCTTCACTAAATATCAACACAATTTCCATTATTCTTTACTAACTTGACTATCATCCACAATCCAAAATTTAACATAATTCCATAACGTCATATTCCATCCCTAATTTAAATAGTTAATTAATCAATATTAATCAACTAATTCATTTATAATTATTCAATCACACATAATTCCATAAATAGATAAATAAAACTAATTAAAATTCAAAAATCTAAGTAACGAACCACCTCCTTACTTCTCTCAACCAATAGGTTGAGTCACCCAACCATTTCCTCGAATCTCTCACCCATGTGATGAATCATCCAACCAAATTCTTGAGAATTTTAGCTAACACAGTCATTCAACTACCTTAACTCATTCATAATAATATTTCAGTCACCCAACTAGATTCCTTGCATTTTTAAACCATTTGAGGAATTGGTCTTCTTCACTTGGATGATGACTCAAATCCAACCATCTAAAAATAATGTTATTTAACAATTCCATATAAAATATGAATTTTTATTCCACATCTGATAAATCTTAAAATATATGTTATCTCCTCTATTTGGATAATCCATCATTAAGCTATTTAATTTCCTTTGTGTATCCTCTTTTGAATCAACATCATCTACCATCACACTATTGAATTTTATTCACATTGGTGATTAAAATTAAGTAACCATATACTAATTTGTAAGAGCATATCCAAATCATCAAAGGAGAAGGTTTTCATTGGTTGGTAAGGTGAAGTTATAATTTTAGTTTTCTTCTTTTATCTCTATATAAGGTTCTATGCCAAGTTTAGAAATAGACCAATTTTCTTTTTCTTTTTGTTTTCTTACTTCAAAGTTATGAATTTTATATATTACATTTTGACACATCTAGTGGGACACATTTCCAAGCTTATTTCAATGTATTTTCATTGGTTTTTTAAGTTTTTTTTAATTCTTTTTGATTGCCTAACTCTTATAATGTTGTTTTGGAATAAATTACTTGTCGTTATAAGTAAATTTTGATAAATTTTTGATAATTTTGTATGATTCTAGCATTTGTTCTTATCTTCCATAAAATAATCATCAAGAGTAATGAAATCATCACTACATTGGATAAATTGTAAATATCTTTAGTTAAATCATCAACATATTAAGAGATTTATTTTTTTCATAACATTATGTTTTGTAGGTTCTATTCTGTACAAAAAAATCATTATGATATTCGATGAAATCATCATTAATATTAGCAAATTTATCTTACCCAATGGTGAAACATAGTATATCAATGAAATCATCACCCTCAATAGAAAAATTGTCATTTAAATCAAAAAAATAATTTTGGTATCTATGTTTCTATTTTATGTGTTTTTCTATGTTTTTAACCTAATGTCTAAATCATTTAGTCAAATGGTGAAATTATTTAGCAAAAAATTGAAATTGTATATTAAAATGATGAATTATTACTTCAAGTGGTTAATTTCTACTTTGAGTGGTGAATTGGTAATTTGAGTGGTAAATTTTTACTGTGTAGTGGTGAATTCATACTTCCACCTATAGTGCCTATCTTTCATAGGCCATAAATTTTGACTTAGGTGTCTATTTGACCTCCCATCCATATCAAAGTGAAGGTATTTAAAATATGCATGTAGCCATGCAAAATATTTTATTTATGGTTTATTTTATTAATAGTGCTTTTAATTTCACTAACTTGTAGTTTCTTTCTTGTCAAAGGCATTGATCTAAAACTACTATACATTTGAAATAGCACAAGAAGTCAAAGACAAAAAATAAATAAAGAACAAAAATTTTGATTTTTAATAAAATTATTAATGTTTTTCTTTCATTTTTTCCCTTTCTTACTTTATTTCAATTTTCTAAGTCATTTATTGTGTTATTTGTGTATTCTATCCTTGCACCATCTATGTGTAATTTTAAAAATCAAAGTCAACCCTTTTTATTTTTGTATCCATAGCTATCTTGCATATGATATTTCCTCACACCACTTAGATGATAATCTTAGTAATAAAAAATGTGTTTAATATCTTATATATTTATTTTTATAATGGGCTCTATCAACTGTGGATTTTATCACCACATGGTAGGCTAAACCCCATGTCCTAGTGGGGTATATAAATTGAGAAGGAGATGCAATTATTGTCTAAGTGATCATCAATTTTACCAACACTACAAAGTGAGGGGGTTTCATCTCCCAATACCTGGGCCTTAGAAAATAATCATGAGGTTATATTTTAAGGTATCATTATATTAAAATATTATATATGGAGTCAGAACATGGTACTAGACCCTTTTTTTAGCCTATTAATCTCCCTCTTCCATGAACTTGTATCTCACTGTACATAAATTTATATAGAGGGCACCCCCTAGTTCAATTTTTTATTCTATCATTAAGATCTCTTGGTTTTATATCAAACAATAATGTAAAGAATAACATTTTCTCCAAGATCACTCACCACATGCCAAATAAAGCATAAAAGTGGGACAATTATTTGGTTTACAAACCCACTTGAATAATTTAGGTTTGTATTATATGATTTGATTTCTCATTTTGTGCCAAACTAGTAGATCGAGTTAGTTTCCTTTCTTTTTTAAATCCAAAATTTATTTTTCAAACCAAAACCAAATACTTGGTTTCAAACCAAAGAAAAAAATTATTTTATAATTACATCAAACTTTACAAAATAAAAATATCCAAACAATCTAAATATCCTCCAAAATATTTGTAATTTCAATCCAATCACTCTCCCAAACATTAGTGATTTCAAAACCAACCTTGAATCAAACAAAAACCCATCTTGAGTCAAACAATTCTTAATTTAAATCCAATCTTGAGTCCTCTTTTGAGACAAACCAAATTAAATTCCAAAATACAAAATAAAACATAATATAAATCATATGACACCCAAAACATATCTTGATAGAACCAACATTGAAAAATACCTATTTGTAAATAAGGATGATATCCTTATATGCTTTATAGAAATAGGTGCCTAACTTCATATCAATTATGATTTTACAAACCTAAGATCTACATTAAGTAATAAAAATAAAACCATCCCACATCAAATCAACCTAGCTCTAGAAATTATGTTATCTAATCTAAGGTAAAACTCCCATCTACTAGTTATAGGCTTGATTACAACATCCCCCATCACACTAGTAAAAGTAACCCAATTTTGGCACCCCTAACTCCAAGTCAAACTATACTAAACTAAATCCAACCACTTATTTAGAACATTTGTGACCTAATGTCTAACATAAATCTATCCCTAGAGCCTTAAAAAATCCAACAATCCAATTATCTCCTTACACTACCACATCAAGGATAATCATTAGACCAAGAATCAAGTCCTTTCACATACAAACCTAGCTTCAAATGGAGAAAATATAATCCTCTCTAGAAACCCTTGGAATCATTTTTCATCAAATAGTCACTATAAATATGATCATTTATTTGAACACCAAGGCATTTGATAAAGATCTAACCAAAGCCTACCTAGTATAAAAAGGGAGAATACTATAAGTTTCATAATATTAAGGACCATTCTATAAATATATGCTTGAAATTAAAAAATTATATAGAATATTTGATTGATTTTAGGAAATCAAAATATATCCAAGTGTATCCACATATGAGAGTCATCGGTTGGGATTATTTTTAGTGGTAAATGGTAAATATAAAACCATCTGTATGTATAAGAACATCCTATGGTAATTCCAACTGTATTTTGTTTGAAGGTTGTTAGGAGTTTTATGGTGATCTCTATGTTGGTTAGGATTGTACCAAATGTAATATGGAGACCTATTCTCAGCATGGTAAATCTGGAAGTTACAACTATAAGAATTAATACTTATAAGTATTTGTAAAGAATGTAATATAAGGGTTGACATTTATGTTGATTTTGACATGTATGTGAGTAATATTATAGTGATTTTTATTCTAAAAAGCTTTTGCCTAAATTGTTGACAAAATAGGACATCGATCTACGAGTCTTTATTTATTGTAATCTCTGGTACTGGATATTTTAATATGAATTTTAAGTATTTATGTTCTTTATTAGTATAATCATATATTTTTCTATGTTCTTATGAATGTTTCCTTCATTATACTACTCTGATACATAAATCTGTATATTTGTAAGTAGTTTACTTCATGTGTTGAGCCATTAAACAAGTGTATTTATATATGATAAATATTGTTTATATATTCAACGTCTTGATTAAACTGTTCTACAAGATTTATATGTAACTTCACACACCCTATCCCCATAATTAACATGTTCTGGTGAAACTTAGGAATCTCTACTTATAATGGTGCAATGAGTGTGGAAATGTTGAAGTGGTTATCGACCCAAAGAGATGTGGAGAGTTGGTTAGATTAGAAAATTATTGAATTCATAGAGAAATAAGGCTAAATAAGTGGGTGTACTCTAATGGATATTATAAAATAACATATATATGGTGAAATTTATGATATCTTCTAGTGTAAATTAATGAGCTTCCTAGCTAATTGGTTGGCTCAAATTGAATATCATTGTTTCTAACCATGAGAAAGTGACACCATTTTATGGACTGAGGGGAAGATAGAACAATTATATAATCTAGAGATAAATTGGACTTGTGTGATTGATCATTAGATAGATGCTACTATTGATGGATATATCACTAAGTTTACAATACAAGGATACTTATCCTTTGACCCAGTGAAGGATATATTTCTCAGAGGAATAAAATATTTTTTTTTGAAGTGACTCCCAACATTGATCAAAATGTTGGCTAGAGGAAAGGCCATGGTTCCCAATCCTACTAATATGGAGTAGTTGGTTCAGGTGTATGGGGGTGTGTGCAAAATATGGGAAAATGAATCATAGATGAAAAGATAGAACATGAAATTTATTTAAATATGGAGAATCCAAAGGAGAAGGATTGAAAAAATACTTTGGAGTTAGAAAGAGAATTATGACAATAGAGGAGATGGAATAGACAGAGTGCATTTTAGGCAACTATGAATAGAAAGAGTAGTAGTAGCATTGATGATTTGGATGAGAGGAGACAAGGAAAAGGGTAAAGTGAATAGAAATAGAGAGAGGATCTTGAGCAAAGTAGACATAGAGCATGAGGAAATGATGAGGATTTAACATGGATAAAGGAAGAAGGTAGTAGTATAGAAGAAGAATAGATGAGTAAAAGTTCACAGTTTCTAGAAAGGCTATCCCAAAAAAAAATCAAGGATTAAATTATAGTCATAAACATAATACAAGTTCAAGTTTTTATAGATACATATTTGGAGGTAAGTATCATTTCCCAAAGAAACACACATCCCCTAAATCCATATTTTGTCAAAATCATAGTATTCCCCTATAAATTTAGATGAAAATACTTGGCAAGGATCAATTCTAGAAGAATTTCATAGAAAACCCTATAAGTATAAAAGGTTACATATAATGAAGTTGTGTAGAGTTTCTCAGACCAATAAAAGAAGAGCATAACAACATTATTTGCTATAGAAACATATCCTCCAATCTTTTATTAGTCTAAGGATTTCATTACATAACTTCATATCTTAGAAGAAGAAGAAAATGATGGAGATATATCTTCAGCTACCACATCCACAAAACTAGAGGAGAAATCACAACCTCCACTAGATTAAGAGCCATTTCAAAGTGCATAGAAGTATCCAAAACTAAAACCATCCCTAACACTAGTTTCAACCCAATTAACTGCAATAACTATAGGAAACTCTATTATGGTAGCTTAATTGGGTGATTTTACACACTTAGCTCCCTATGATGGGTCTATGGACCTTGAACAATACTTGATTACTTGTGACATGAAATGGTAGGTAAAAACAATCATCAATGACAATATAAAGATGTTTGAATTGATCAGTGCTTTGAGTGGATGTGCATTGGAGTTCATCTCTAGGAAAAATACAACCAGAGTATCCCTAGATGATGTTAAGAACTAGCTCATCACAAAGTTTAAGGTTAAGAAGAGTTCAAGCCAAATTATCTAAGATTTGAAGGAGATTTGATAAGGACCCCAAGAGACCATTGGTGACTACGATCATAGATTCTATGGCATCATAAAAAAAGTAGAATTTGTTTTGGAGGATAAAGATAAATCCACTTAGTTTATAGAAGTTTTATGACTAAGGATCAGATTTTCCATGGCTCAAACTTAGTTTGGATATAAAGTAGATGCCAAAGCCACTATAATTTGGGTGGAATAGATTAAAGATTATGGGGATGGAATTGCACCATCATCTAAGGTAAAAAGTAACTTACAAACTATTTTGAGCACATTAGATTAGTTTCAAGGAAGGGTTGAGAGACATAAGTTATATATATGGTACATTTAGTGTAGAAAATAAGGGCATCATAGAAATGAATTCCCTAGAGTTAAGATAGATTTATATGAAATATGTAGAGTGGTAGGGCATGTAAATTCATAGTGTCATATTTTATAGAAGTACATCAAAACTCCATAAAACATGTATTATAAATTTTTTAAGTCACCTACACATGATGACAAGGATTTCCACATACTCTGAGAATTGAAGGAGGATATAACTAAGAATGTGTTTGTGGTTGTTGGGTAGTAATATGCAGCTACACCATAAGTTATTCTTAACCCTAGAAGCACCATACTAGGTTAGAATCCCTTGGTAATGCCTTGGGTCCTTGAAGAAAAATAGAAACATTAAATACTGGCATATCACCTACCCTTTGTGTAAAAAATAGAATATCACCTCGTAGAACTTTACACAATTGAATGTCACTTACCCATATCAAGCTCCATGGATTCCTACAATTAATCAAGAAAAATAATTAGGATAGACCCTAAACCCATAATAACTACAAGTGGCTAGATTTAATGAATATCCATAATAACAAGGGTGGATGCATCACATAATACTATAAATTTTAGGAAATAATAGCACTAAGGTGGATGGGGATTTTAGGGAAACTAAGGAGGATATCAAGGTGGTGTATAGAGAGGATAAAGAAAAAATGGTACCAGGCCACCCATTCATTTTTATCTCTATAGAGAACCAAACCATGGGCAAAAAAATTGTCCTAAAAATATTGAGAGGCAACCTTACTATGCATATTATAAGGTGACAAAGTATCACAATATAGAAGATAAGCTAGTCTTAAACATATAGTGGAGGGAAAGACCTATTAGAAATGTTAACATGATTCATGCACAACTAAGGGAGGGTGTGACATTAAAGGCAATAAATAGACAACAACATACATAACATGGGTTACTTACATTGTAAATGACTAAAGACTTGGGTATTAAAAAGGCATATCTAGAATGATATCCCAAAACTACTATTAAAAAAGGCCTGATGTGGGAAGTTGCATAGATTTTGAAGACAATCCAATAGTAAGGGATAAATGAAGGGGATGTTGTAACTCTTAATACATAGATGTATGGGAAAATAGTGCATATACTAAGATAGGATGGGTTTATCATTATGCTTATAAATTTAATGAAATCTTTAGAATGCTACATAATGAATATATCTCATATAACATCATGAACCTACCCTATAACATACTAGAAGGTCTATAAAAAGGCCAACAATGAACAAATAAGTTGGTTTGGTTTGTAAAAACCAAGAAACCTTAGGATATTTATGTGAGGATGGAAATTGAATTAATTGGGTATGAAATACCCAACATAGTATTTGAATTTGGAAGCACTGTAAATATGATCACCATATCCACTTAGGAAACCTTGGGGGGACCTATGTTGAGCTATAGTCCTGTCATACTCAGCCATGAAGACTATGGAAAGGTCAAACCTATTAGTTTATTGGAGGATGTAGAAATGAAATTCACAAAACTCAGCCTACAAGGTGATTTCAAAGTTATCGATATGAAGATAGATGAGACTCATTACCCTATGTTGATAGGGAATAAATGGGATTATGATGGGTGTATGACTATTAACATGGTCATGAATTAGATAGAGTATCATTAGGATGAAAATATCATTGTCATTCCTCTATAAAAGATTGATTTTAGGCCTTACATCATCCTAAAAGAGCTAGACTCACCTTATGTTGGTGCTAATTCCAGCTAGATGAAGGTCACAATTGAAGACAAGCAGAAGGCTTTACAAGCAATAAAATATAGTTTCATTTACAATAATAATATTCTATAGACTCAAATTCTTAGTATAGAATGGTTCTTGGATAATATGGGGTTGAATACCCTAGAGATCCTTCATAAGGTTAAGGAGGATGTGTGATCAATGACAGTAAGATATTCAACACAATCTGATATAGATTTTATACATAAAATGTGTTGTATTGATCAAGACTATAAGGAACCAAATCCTAAGGGTGTTCTCCCATGGAACAGAGCTTATTAAATTAGTGGAGAGTTAGACACCCATGTATTCTATAAAGGAGATCATGAGCTACGACTATTATGAATGGTTTTTGAGGTTGAGCTCCAAATACCCTAGTATTTTGCTATGAAGGATGTTAGTAAATTCATCACATGATTTCAACATCATGTAATAGATGAGAACTAGAGGATTAACACTCTTAACTATGTGATGAAGGGGATTAATGCAAATTGGTGGGCCATCCATAGGGATGTATAGTTAACATGGGAAGAAACATGCATATCTTTTAGGAGGGGTAATGCCTAGAATTACATGTGTATCAATGTATTGAGGTATGGATGTTAGAGGGTATTGGTCCTAACTTCTAGAAATATAGTTTTATTTATACCCTAGGTGTTTTACCTATAACATGATACATTCATTAAGATCAAAGGAGAAAACAAAGTATTGGGCACATATCCAAGATAATTTCATTCAAATGTTCATTTTTTAGAGTGAAAATTCTCAAGTACAGGTGGATTTACAAAAGATGAAAACCTTTCTATGCCATGGAAGAGTTGAAGACTTACTAGCACCACTGGAACAATGTTCATATGAAGGCACAAAGAAAAACTTGACACACATCTTATAGATTCTATAAATTGGCCAAGGTGAGGCCCAATAATGGATTCAAACCTGCCATATGATACATGAGGAGGATGAGTAGTGATATGGGATGGAAAATGTGGATTACATGGATATAAGGGATATCTTTGAGCTAGAGAGAGAGTTGGAGCCTCTATCAGAACTAGTCATAGAGGAAATAGAGGAAGAAAAGTTATGGTATATATAGTTCCCATAATGTGAAGGAGAAAATATACTTTAAAACTTCATTCTTGAAGAAGAATGCATTATGTATCATGATCCATTAAAGGAACACATAGCGAATATTAGCACCAAAAATGGCCCCAAAATGGTGCATGTTAGAGACTATTGGACAGAATAAGATATCTTAGAGGTTTTACAGTTACTTTGAGACTATCAAGATGTATTTTCTACAAATTTCACATAATTCAAAATTGTTAATCCTTCTTTGGGGAAAATTCACATAGAGTTAAATAAGTGCGCACATCCAATCAAGAAGAGACCATATAGGCTAAACCCAAACATGAAGATGAAAGTGAAAGCTGAAATTAATCTCATGTTGGAAACAAATATTATCTTCCTAGTTGAGAAAGCTATTGGGGTTATCCCCATAGTAGTATAACTAAGAAATACTGGGGGATATACATCTATGGAGACTACCATATCCTTGACAATGCTTGTGTCAATGACCCATTTCCCATTCCCTTCATGGGTGAAGTTTTAGAGGCTATTATAGGGCAAAAAGTGTTTTCATTCATAGATGGATTCAACATTTATCATCAGATACCAATCATAGAATAAGATAGGACCAAAATCACATTTGTAATAGAATGGGGTTCATTTGAGTATAATATCATACCATTTATACTAAAAAATGCACCTATAGTGTTCTCTAGAGCTGTGCTGATTATGTTCAAGGTCTTCATCCATGAATTCCTAAAAGTATACTTGGATGAATAGGTAGTGTTTTATTTATTCAGGGAATATTTATAAAAACTTAGGTTAATGTTAGAGAGATCTAGAGTGTTTTAAATAACACTAAATTTGAAGAAATGTTTATTTTTCATGCCTTTTAGTGTTTTTAGGTCATGTATTATGTAGTAAAGGAATTTTGATAGACTAGGCTAAGATCATAGTCATTGTAGGTATTCCACCACCCAAGACTTCAACAAAAGTATGATATTTTTTGGGACACACTAGTTACTACTAGAAATTTATCAAGGGTTATGCTACTATATCAACCCCTTTAGAGAAGCTAATGTGAAAAAGAGTCAAGTTTATATGGACAGAGGATTACCAAGATGCATTTGTTTATTTGAAGTAGATACTAGTGACTACTTTTATCCTAGTTTTCCCAAATTGGAGTAAACCTTTTCATGTGCATGTGGATGCTTTAGGGCTTATAATTGGATCAATACTCACACATCTAGTATAAGGAAGATTGGATCATATGTTCCACTTCACAAGTAAAACTTTATTAGCTATAGAAAATAATTATTTAATAACTAAGTGGGAAGCCTTGGTAATAGTGTTCTCACTATAAAAGTTCAAACATTACTTGTTGGCCACACCATTTCAATTATTCACTGATCATCAAACTCTATGATACCTAGAAAACAATTTTTTTTTGGATGGATGAATATCATGATAGCTTATGCTTTTACAACAATTTTAATTCCAGATTAAAATCAAACTAGGTTGGTATAACATCAGCCTAGACCATCTTAACTAGGTAACTAATGGTAAGGAACTTGAGGAACTCTAAATGAAATGCACACTTATTCAGGGTGACTATGATTCTAGAGTAAATATAGGAGATCACATAGTTTATCAAACATGGGATGTTCCTAGTACACTATATAGAATGAGATAAGAAATAATTGATCATTAGAGATCCTATGTATAGTATTATTAATGTATATTTGTGTTATTTAGGTAAATATGAAGTGCTATGTAGAGTGGAAATAAAGCACGAGCATGCATAGATCATGGATTGAGTGCATCATGGAGTCATAGGAGGTCATTTTTTAGGAGATATGACTATGAGAAAATTTTTGCAAAGTGACATTTGGTAGCCATATCTATTTTAGGATACACAAAGAATTTTGCAAAAGTGTGATGTATGCCAAAGGATGGGGAAGCCACACCAACAAGATGAGATGCCTTTGTAGCCTATGTTAGCACAACAACCCTTTAAATAATGGGGCATAGACTTTATAGGGCCAATCAATCCCCCAAGTAAACAAAATAAGGCAAGGCACATAATCACTATGATAGATTACTTTACCAAATGGGTAGAAGTTACTACAACTCTGAGTTGTAGTGCAAAGGACACAACCAAGTTCCTATATGAAAACATCATCACTAGGTTAATCAGACCTATTATTTTGGTTAGTGATATATTAATTCATTTTATGAATAATACCATAAATAAACTCATCGATTATTTCATGATATCACATCATAAAATCATTACTTATCATCCATAGACAAATGGCCAATCCAAATATGTGAATAAGGTGATCGGTAAGATGCTCACTAAAATATGAAATTTGAAGTGAGATGACTAGGAGGATAGAATTATAGTATTACTATGGGTTTATTTCATGCATTATAAATGTGTGATAAGGTTTACAACATTCCAATTTGTCTATAGGCTAGATGCCATGATGTCTATGGAATATGGACTTCTCAGTCTATGAGTTGCCAATGTGTTATGAATGGGAGATCAAGAGTCGATGACTAATAGGTTTTTGGACTTGAATTACATGGATGAAGTGAGACACAAAGCATTATGGTCCTATGAAATAAAAAATCATAGCTATAAGGCATGATATGATAACAATCTACAAATAAAGGAATTTTAAGTAAATCAACTTATTCTTTTATATGATAGTAGGTTTTGAGCTTTACCTAGAAAAATTATTAGTCGTATTATGAGATTTGTAGGTAAATGTATTACCTAGATAATTAAATGGATATAGGTTGAATTTTTATCACCATTAATTTATAAAAACATGGAATAAAGGTGTTATATTTTACCAAGTAGATAGTAGTCAAGTTTGTAAAACATTATTTTTAGGATAGTTTGGGTTTTGTGTGTTTATTTTAGCACATGTGGGTAAATGTAAGTGTGTGTATAAAGGTCAAGGATAATAGGTATCCATGAAACAATTGAAGGCTCCATTACTACAGATAAATTGAAGAAGGTAGCCAAATGAGTATAGCATAAGGATGCTAATTAAGTCTAGGAAAGACACGTGCATCAAAATATTGAAAAGATAGTGGAGTTTAATGGTCAATCCATTGTCATTAATGATTAGGTATGGGGTGAGATTGTCAAATATCTTAGAAAAGTGACAAGTCTATGTCATAAATATAATAAGTAATATATGGTCAAAGCCTAATTAATGTAATTGGTCAAAAAACATCAATAACCACCATAATCGAATGTCACATTAGCAAAATGAATACCACCTTTGTAAGAAAGGATCCACTTCATTTAATTGTCACATGTGAAGGATTGAGTGCTATCACATCTAATTAAGATATCCAAGTATCAAAGGCAATGTGATAAGCTATAAATCTATCACTCAGGTGGCTAAATTCTTATTTATTCTAAGTATACCAAAGTGACAACAAATTTCAAGGTGATTACTAATCTTTGATGAGCCTGTACTTCACACCTCCTAGTAAAATTATTTTAGAATCAATGAACAGGATGCATAATGGTTGGATTTTATCAATCCTAACTCATTAAGGGATTCATAAAAGCTCAAAAAGAAGACATGGGCATCAATGTGGAATTGTGACAAATATGATTCATAGACCCATATGGATATGAGTTTTTTTTAAATACAGAGATGTGAATGTTTGTCCTAGATATAGTTGAATTTAAACAACCAGTGATGTTAGTGCAACCATATAGGCTTCATAACATAGATGTGGAGTAGTTGATCTAATTTCCTACTTTTTAGCAACTTAATGATGTAATGCAAGTATTTTTAGGTCAATAAAATGAGGGAAAGATTTATCTTTCCCAAGACATAACCATCCAAATTAATACTTCTATAATGTCTAGGGAAATAAGACTACCTATGAGGGGGATATCGATAGCTCACTATAAATCATGAATGCCACCCATCCTTTTAGAGATATGGGAAAAGTAATCTTGTAGTTTAAGAGGAATTCCATTGGAAGACATTAAGATGTGTTACAGCTCATTATAGTTGAATGAATTTCTCTTAGGTTTTGGTAAACAACCAAAGATGCCAAGCAATCTATAAAAGGGGTCGTCAATATTTCCTATTGAATGATCCATCACAATAAGGAATTCAACTGGCATAAATTCTTGGTCATAAAACTCACTTCCAACATAGATAAATCCTTGGAGATTAGAAATAAAATGTTATACTACCACTTTTTGTTATTAATATTGGTGTTTACCTATTAGAAGTCTATTGAGGGTGAATTTCATCCTGATGTTGACTACTGGCTAGATATGTAGTTCTAGAATCTCACCTAGACATGAGAGAGCACTTATTTTGGGCATCAAGCTAAGTTTACCACTTGGTGGAGTGAGTTGGTAGAGGTCATCACATCTAACCCATGTATACCTCCTAACATCATTCAATATTTGGGCTAGCATACAGTTGTCATAAAGCTATTGAAGGGCATTGTTATCCAATTTCATGAACTACCCAAGGTACTAGGTTTGCCCCTTCTATAATTTATCAACATAATATGATGTAGATCAAGGTGGTTAATAAAAAATAAATCAAAATGATGAGATAACACCAATTATAGATAGTACCATCATCCATTCCAGATCCTATGACTATAAATATGCAACTTTCAATAATTGCTACACCAATTTTCGATTCAGTGAAGTGTAATGTGCCTAAGGGAAGAAGATATTTGTCTCTTATTAGGTGGAAAAATTATATCCAACTCATTTGGTTGGATGACTTGATTGTATCCAAAATCATTGGGATCTATGACTTACTGCATATGGGCATTGATTAAAAATAGGTATATAGGATGATGATCGCTGATATGGACAAAGACGTCTATGAGAATAAGGAAGAAAAAGAGTATTTTTTTGGAAAGCATTGCACATCATCTAGGTACAAAACAAAGTTTCAAAAAATATTTGGATTGAATTACCTCCTTCTTTAACTTCTATAATCATTGATACAAAGGATGAAGAGGATCCATCGTGAGTCCATCACAGTCAAGAGCTACCAAAACTAGCTCTTAGTATAATTGTTTTAGTGTAGGAAAATTATACATATCCCTCAAAAATCTAGTGTTGAAACCTCCCCTATTTATATGTACACCATTATAAAGCCTATGATGTAAGAGAAGAAAGCACAGGAAGGTCATACAACCAAACCCATAAGATGCCTAGTTCTCAAGGGGTAGGTTTCTTAGGTGGAGTTAAAAATGACTATCCTTATCTCTTCTCCATCACAATCAAGGAAGTTATAGCACTAGACACTCAAACTATGGAACAATAACAAGCCACACATGAGGAATTATAGAGAGTAGCTTATCATCACATGCATAAATAAGAAAAGTAGAAGGCTAAGGTTGAGGCTAAACAAAAGGAAGAGGCAAAAAAATAAGAACATGAGGAATCCTAACACCAAACCAAGGAAGTAGAGTCTCTCAAGTAATCCAAGGATGCTAAGGCACTCGACCAACAAGAAGAGGAGGAAGATAAGAAGAAAATACATTAATAAGCCACCATTATAGAGAAAACCACACAATAACAACATAAAGTAGAATAAAAGTGAAAGGATGATAAATTGGAAATAGAGTGAAAATAGATAGAAGTAGCCAAGGAGCACAAAAAGAACCATTTTACATAAGAGAAAACATAGAAGTAGTTTGAAGACTAAGAAATATAGTGAAAGCCATAGGAAGAAGAGGTCAATCAAAAGGCACATAAATATGTAGAGATGAAAGCATAGGAAGAGATTACCAAAAAAGCATAAGAAGATGTTTCCAAGGAGACATATAAAGAAGCTTATAAGAAGAACACTAAGGAATCCCAATCAGATAATATGAAGGCATGATAGACATCAACTCTATCTAGTTCTAGTATAATGCAACCATCTCATGAACCACTCCAAACATATGCATGAGACAATCTAGGTGTCTCATCAGATGACAATGCTTCCTAGAGCATGTCTAACATTTGGCTGTAGGATGTCCCAATAACTTATTTAAGGTACACTATTTTTTATTTTCCCATAGCTCCATTAAGGATGGAACCTACAAGTACATTAGTCACATGTCTTGTTTTAACTTCTATAACAATATAAGTATCCTTGGATGTTTCCTAGCTACCATTATCAAAGTATATTTAAGGTGCCATTGTGTTCTAAGATTCTATTTCATAGAAGGTAGTCACATTAGAACAACAAGTTAAGGATCTAAAGGATACCAATTTTGTAGTCATGGAGTAGTTGTGCATTATAAGGAAGACTATTGAGGATGCCTATCCTGACCTATACACATAGTTGATTATGGATCCTTCATTTCCAAACAAAGACCATCTTGATCTTCTTCTAAATAAGATCACCACAAATTGGTAGACATTCAATGAAGTAAGCATCATATAAAAGGTAAAATCCATTAAATCTAAGACTGAGGTCCTCTATAAGTTACTAGCTGAGTATCAAACCACTATAGATACTACTTGAGATTAGATTATTCACATTATACTTTAGCTACTCAATTGGAATAAATAGTTGGATATGGTTTAGACCACTGCACAATCCAAATTTACCATGGCTAATTTTACACATGGTACCATCATAGCACCCAACATAACTCCTAATGCCATGGATACTACACTACAAACATCACTCAGTGTGAAATATACTATTATGTAGCATATGTAGACCTGGTAAAACTAGATGTTGCTCAACTCCTTTACTAGTGTACATGTGCAATGACATGTATATAATCTGGTTTAGATCTATAGTGAAATCACCACCAAATTCAACATGGTGAAGTTTACTTTGCTCAGGATGGTTGATAGAAATATTCACTAGTTAATGGATAATCAAGCTCCCTTACATGGTCTTTTATGTAGTGCTCAGGAATTTATACTTAATTAGAAGTCTTACAAGGATAAGTTATCCATCATCAATGAAAACATTACACCACTTGTACATGAACCTAAAATCATTCCACCCAATCAGCTACAATAGATTTTTCTCAAAATTTTGTCTATTTCAAGTCTGAAGGAAAACATAAAAGAATGATAGGGATAAGTGATTAGAATGAACCTAGTTGGTTTGTGCACCATATCCAAATGTCATGAGCACTCTTTTTTGGCTGGGGAGGACTACCTACAAGTAATAAATCACTACCACAAGATGTTTGTTAAGAGATAAATGAGTGGGTTTCCAAGCTAGGTGTTTGTTCTAAGAAGTGTGAAACTTCCTTAGAGATGACAATATAATTTTGAGAGACAAAATAGTAATAAGTAACTAAAAGAGAGGTGAAGAAAGAGTAAAAGAGAGATAATATTATCATTATTCACAACTTAAGTGCAGTAGAGAGTGACAAGGTATAGGTGGTTTATTTTGTTTATATTTTATAAGTTGTTTGGGTAGGTTTTGGAAAGGTTAGGGAATCCGTAGTAATTGACATTGGTAGTGGAGTGATCGATATCAGTTATACTATCAAGGTTAGTGGTGAAGGTGACTAATGTTGATTAGGTTGTTGAGGTTGGTAGGGGTAATAATTGTTTAGGAGCTTAAAAAAGGATTTTTTGGGTCTAAGAAATGGTTTTGATTGGGTTTGGGAGAGTTATGAGAGAGTATGACTTGGGTAGATCTAGTCAGAGGTTTAGTGTGTCAAGTTAAGGGGAAACAAGTGAGGAAGATTTGTACCTTCCTCATGGGGGTTCAGTCAAGAGTGTGTAAATCAATGCATAGTAGATATAAAATGAGTATAATAAATGTTTAAAAGACCTATAGAATAAGTGATGTACTTAGTTGTAATGGTCATTAAATGATGAGTGCCAGATTGATGGTCCCTACAAGGTAATCTAAACCTAAATTCCTGAATAGAGAGAATAAGTGGGTGTTGTTGGTCCTCAAGAGCTCAGTTCTTAATCATGATTGACTTACACAAGATGATAATAAGCCAGGATGTCAAAAGTTAAATACCTAGAGCTTGAATGTAAGGATGAATTTTTTTGATTTTTGTTGACTTGAACTTTAGGTTAGAGTTTGGCTTATATCACCGACATTGGCAATCCCACTGATGTTGATCATGGGTTGACTAATGTCAATAACCCTAGAATAGGTAAAGATTACTATTTTTGGCCTATTTTCTATTTCTCTTCATTCCAAGTGTGGCACCTATTATGAAATGGTAAAAATAAGAGGTTACGAAGGAGGTGGTTGATTAGGAACTTAGTTTAGAAGTGAAAATAAGTCTTAGGTAGTTAGGATGAGGGGACTAGGTCTTGAGGTGACTCATCAAGTGAGAATTAGTCATAAGGTGAGGCGAATAGGTAAGGTGTAAAAAATAGTTTTTAATTAACTTAATTAAGTATTTTAAATTAATTAAATGTGTGAGGGGTAAAAGCATCGGTTAGGGAGGTTAATTGTTATTATTGAAAAATGGGCTAAAAGGGGTTTTGGCATAGGGAGTTACACACATGTGTGTGACATAATTTTGGTGTCTACATTTTTCCATTTTTATCTTGTAATTTGTATTGACAAGTTTTCAAGACAAAAATAAGAGGTAGATGCTCCAAGTATTGGATGAGGTATCCCCCCTCAAAATGGGAATCAATGGATGAGAAATCAGAATTAGGTATCAATTTGATAAAAAGGTAATTGGGTGAGTGGTGAAGAATTGAGTATCTCTTCATATGAATATACTATGATGAGCTATAGTATACAAAGTCAAGAATATGCAAGGTTGAGGAGGACTCAGATAGAAATAACCAAAGCATAACTTTTAAGTGATAGCTGACAGATCAAAACAATCAAAGTTGTAGTTCCAGTGGTCAATGTATCTTAAGCATCCAAGGTAGGAAGTGTCCTTAAGAAACAAAAAAGGGTTAAAGGTGATAGGATGACCTTGGTTTCCATCTAAAACACTAATATACATGCGTGTGTTCAATAGCCAACTATAGAAAAATAGCATAAGTGGTCAAGACAAACAATGCAAGGTTGGTGTAAAAGGGTCAATGAGTGAGGAAATATTCATGATCACCAAGTAATATCATTGTGGGTGAAGATTTAAGTGATTTATAATGGTTTTTATCATGGTTGGGGAGATATATGTGATCTCTAGTTACCCTAGTGTATGGGTAAAGTCTAAAAAGTTGGGGTTACTTTTTTAGGGAAAACATTATTGCAATAGTGCTAACATCAATGACATTACTAATATAGATAATAAATAGTGCTGATGTCAACACATTAGGGTAGCATTACCGATGTTGGTAGGCATAAGCACTGATGTCAGTGAATTAGGTCAAACATGATGACATTAGTGGCTGACCAAATCTAATAAAATGGGGTTTGATGGCTGACCAAACTCATTTGCAACTTGTGATTGGAGAAAAATAGAGCTGTAAGAGTGACTAAGATGGAAGAGCAAGGAAGGGACCTAATGGGAGGGCACCACCACAAGATCTAGTTATGCTAGTTAAGAGGAGATAAAGAGATGAGGTAAGAGTCTCTACTAGTTATTTTGAAAATTTATTGGGTATTTGTAGTTTTTAGGATAATTTAGAGGTGGGGGTGTAAAAATGTTAATAAAGGGGTATAAAATAGGGTAGGGTAGTTTTAGGATAAGTTGGGAGGTTTTTTGGGTAGGTTTTTAGGTTAAATTTATAATCTTGGGTTTGGTTCATTCGGCCCTAAGGCCGAACCAGTCATTGACATTAGTGAGGTCCATCAACATTAGCTGATATGACACCGAGGTTGATAGGTGTCTATTGATGTTAGCCAACATGCACACCTAAAAATCACTAAAATCAACCTTAATGTTGATGTTACTGACTAAATATGACTAGAAAAATAAGATAAATGGTTAATTCAGATCCCTAGTGGAAGTAGTCAACTAGCCTAATGGTTGATCTAGCCTCAAAATACCCTGTGTCGACTGAGTGCTACCTACATAGATTGGTTTAGGGCCTTGGGATAATGTATTTCTCCCAAATCCTAGGAAAAAGATCTAAGGTATGGTTAAAATGTGTGTTAGGGGAAATGGGTAAAAAGGTAGGTTGATATAGGTCAAGAGGTTTAGGGCTTAAAAGATAGGGCATAGTGTCAAGGGTCAGGGATATAGGCTATGAGGCTTAGAGTTTTGATCGGTAGGTAGGCCTAGGGTAGGGAGAGAGAAGAGGTAGTAAATCCTAGGGTAGAGAGAGAGAGGTAGTGAATACTATGATAGAGAAAAAAGAGTAGGTTAGTTAGTTAGGTGGGTATATGGCTGAGATAACCTTAGAAGACCTCATGTTGACTGAGTGCTACCTACATAGCCTAGTTTAGGACATATAACCAATGTAGTTATCCCAAAGATAAGGGAAAAAAGGTAGT
>JARHVA010000015.1:35000-62500 GCA_037957365.1 Torreya grandis | reverse complement strand
TTAACCTAGTTAACCAGTAGCTGAGAATCACCAAAAATGGTTATGAATTTGATACCCAAGAAGAGAGTTGTTTGGAGTCCTAAGATCAAAGCATCATATTTGACCATATTGTTAGTGAATTCAAAATCTAGTTTAAATGACAAAGACATAGGCTCACCATCTAGAGGAATAAGAATGACCCCCACACCCCCACCATGTTGACATTTAGATCCATTAAAGAACATCATCATTTGATAGGATATGTCATCGGTGGAGAGAATTGTAATGGAATCATCAGGGAATTCAAGGTTTGAAGGCTAATTGTTAGGTAAAGGGCTAGTAGCTAACTGGTCAGTGATTATTTGCCCCTTAATATACTTTTGCTGAATAAATTCTAAGCTAAATTCAGTAAAAAGAATGAGCCACTGAACTACATGTTGGTTGTGATATGGCTTGGAATGTATGTATTTGAGGGGATTAGTATGGGTGACCACATAGGTTTTGTGATTTAGGAGATAATGGTGAAGCTTAGATGTAGAAAAGACTAATGCAAGACAATTTTTTTTAGTATGGGTATATTGAGTCTCATAATCAATAAGTGTGTGGCTTATGTAGTAAACCTCTTACTCTCGACATTGGTCATCTCAGTATGTAATCATTGCACCTAGAGAATGGTCTGTTGTGGAGATGTATAGGTAGAAAGGCTAATTTCCTTAGATGGAATAAGAAGTGGTGGGGAAAGGAGATATTGTTTAAGTGCATCAAAAGCTTCCTAGAAATCTGTATTCCAATGGAAGGAGACATCTTTTTTAAGGAAATGGTGAAAGGGTTGGCAATGATCTAAAAACTAAGAAATGAATTAGTAGATTGACTATAATTTGCCTTGTAGGCTGTAGAGTTGTTTGATATTAGTAGGTGGAGTCATTTCTAAGATTGCTTTAACCTTAGTAGGATTGAATTTGATACTATGGAGAGAAATGATAAAACCTAAGAGCTTAACAAAAAGAACACCAAAAACACATTTTTTTGGGTTTAGTTGAACATTATATTGGAAGAGACAAGAAAATATAATTTCAAGAATTGTCAAGTGATCCTGGCAAAGTTTAGACTTGTTGCATAAGTCATATAAGTAATCTTTCATAATTGTGTGTAGGAGATCATGAAAAATGTAGGTTATGGTGTGTTGGTAGGTTGCACCAGTGTTATTCATGCCTAAAGGCATGACCTGATAATAAAAAGTCCCCCATGGGGTAATGAACATTATCTTGTGTTGATTCTCAAAAGCAACCAAGATTTGATTATATCTACAAAATTTATCCATAAGTGATAACATCTCATGGCTAGTTATCAGATCAACAAGTTGGTCGATACTTGGCAATGGGAAGTCATATTTTAGATAAGTGAGGTTTAAATAATGATAGTCTGTGTAAATTTAGATTTCCCCAGTCACTTTTGTGATAGGAACAATATTAGAAATCCAATACAGGTAGTTGATAGGCTGGATAAAGTTGATAGAAAGGAGGTATTGGAGCTCTTCTTTAATAAGGAGAGTAATATGAGGATGCATCTTATGAAGCTTCTGCTTAATAGGTTTAGCATCTTAAGTGGTGACAATGTTATGGGTGATGATAGATGGGTCAATACTAAGCATGTAATTATAAGACCAAGTAAAGGCTTTGCTATGGTTATTAATAAATGTGGCATAATCATCTTGTTTAGAGGAATATAAAGATTGGCCAATATTTAGGACATGAGGGTTATCATGAGAGGGCAGGTTGATGTCAATGGTTGATTTATTTAACATAGCTTATGTTTTAGATGGGAGTGATAATTGGATATAGGAATAATCCATACCTATATATATGACAATTTCATCATCATCTTGACATTGGATAGTGTTAATAGTGTAAGAGTCTTCATCAATTATTTTAGGATGAACAAGAGGAAGGGACTTTGTTTCCTTACCTTGGTGATAGGTGAGAGGCCCCAAATGGATGGAATTTATTGAAAAAAAATAGGAGGTATAGATACCTCTGATTTGGTAGGTGATGGTGGGGAAGAAGGTGGAGAAGGAGAGATTGGTTCTTCGATAATTGGTACATGAAAATTTATATTGAGCTTAGTCAGTTCATCATATCCCACTCCATGCCTCTTTCTGGCATTTTCAATGGTGTTTCTAGTAAGATATTCAATAGGTTTATGCACACATTATTTGTAATAATCCAAACCAAATCCTTTCCAAGAACACCTGTAGAGATAGGTGTGAGTGAATCTAGGGTTACTCAAGAAAGAGAAGTCATAGGTAAATAGTTGTGGCAAAGAAAATAGATTGCTAACAATGGGAGGTTGATCAATTCCTCCATTTATGAAATTGGTTTGAAGGTTAACAGGCCCATAAGGGATGACCATACCAATGTGGGGATCATAATTTGGGTGATTGTGAATCCTTTTATACTCTTGTGGAGTATAGAACATGTTGATCATCAACAAATGATATTCACCGAGTGACAAATGTTGAAAGGTCTCCTCCATGGGATATTTATAAAGAATTTGTGTTACCAATATCTAAGTAACCATGGGAGTGGAGATTTTGGAAGCATTAGAATTATCATGAGGGGAAGATGATGTTTTAAATAAAATGAGAACATCATTGGGACTATAAATCATGTTGCATGTTTTAAACGGAGGTGGGTCAGTAGGTATAACATGTAATTTCCCATCATGTTCAAACTTGACACATCAGTGCAAAGTTGAGGGTACACATGATATAACATGTATCAAAGGTCATCCAATATTGTAACTCTCCTTACACAACATATAAGAGCTTAGGAATAGTGTGCGGACCTACATGTATATGTAGAACAACATTACCCACCATAGTAGCTGTAGTATTGTTAAAGGAGTGGAGTATTGCATCAGTTTGAGACATATAATTATCAGGAAGGGCTACATATTTTTAGGCATGGGTGGAAATAATTAATACTATCTCCCCCATTGATCATGACTCTCTTGACATGAGTTTGATCAATATATGCAGTAATAAAAAGGGCAGAGTCCTAATTTTTAGGGTGTTAAAGTGAAATTTTTAAATCACTAAAAGAAATTAGGGAGATGGAATTAAGTGAGCTGACCAATACAACAAGAGGTTTGGGATCATTATATTTTACCTCAATTGATTTCAAGGCACTAATCAAAGCTTGATGGTATTGGGATGAGTTTTGGATTAACTCATACAAAGACATTTTCATAGGAGTTTGGTGAAGCTGTTTCACCATTGAGCTTTGAATAACACCCAAAGATGTTGTTTTAGGAATGCCTAAGATGGAAATATTAGGATTAGGAGGAGGATTATCTTTGGTAAAGGGATGAGCTAAGGAGTGATGACCTTTTCCTTAGCTTTATCTTTTTGGTTTTGTGATCATATAGCCACATTAATTATGTTGATCTAAAATGTTAGTGAAAGAGGTGGTAAAGGGGTTATGATGACATCTTTAGATTTAAATTTAGGTGGAATGGTAGGAAGCACTGCCAAAGGTGGAATAATAGGAAGGTTAACAAGAGTATCATCAAAGAGAGTGTCAACATTGAAGTGTTTTTGAATGACTGCTGTGAGGGATTTATAACTCTTAGTATAATGTCCAAGTGAATGATGATATAAACACACTTTTATATCATTAAACCAAGATGGACTCATTCCAAGAGGAATATAAGTCTTAATGGGAGGAGAGTTATTATGGATGATTGCAATAACTGACATAGGAAAAAACCTTAAGATCCTGCAGGTGGGCTCACACTTTTTGTGCTAATAAGAGTGGACACCTTCTTTTGTTTTAGTGTTGGAAAGGTAATTTTACATGGTGCTTTGTTTGGTGCTAGTAGAGTTATGTGTTTTACTATCACTTTATTAGTGTTAGATGTGAAAGGCCTACCAAATATAAAATGTAGGATTGGAGGTAACTCAACCTTTTGTTTTGCTTGGGTTGGAAATATTCTAACCAAAGTAGAGTTGTGTGGTCCCAAAATGGATGGTAAAGTTGAGGGCTAAAGAAGGTATCAACGAGATCTAGGAAGCTTAACATTTTTATATAATTCAAGCCACAAAACTCCAACTTGTGGTTAAGGATTTAAATCTAATTTCACTCATGGATGAATTAAATTAGGGATGGGGCATATGCTTAAGGGCCTAATCTACTTTAATGTGATAGATTCTTATGAGGGTGAGGGTTCTAACATGGATGAATGAACTTTAGGTGATTTTGGTGAATAAGTTATAGCTTTATCAAAGACCTTGGGGTAAAGGGTAGTGAGAGGGTTGGTGGTAAAGGTTGACATTCATTGTGGTGGATAAGGAGTTTTTAGCCAGTCCCAAAATGCTACATGATCTAGCTTTGTGGAGTCAAGAAATTCTAGAATTTTCACCAAATGTGAGAAGGGTTTAGATGAAGTTGATTTAAGCCTTATGGTTGTGTATTTAGAAGGTTTAGGTGTTTGGGAAAGAGGGAAATTGTTGGTTTCTACTACTTCAAGCCAAAAATGAGAAAGAACCACAATAGGGTCCTCTTTGATAGAGGCAGGAGAAGAGACATGGTCTATCATGGGTGGAGGGGAGGTAGACAAAGAAGGTTCCTCAAGAAGGTAAAGCATAGGTATTATGGCTCCCTCAACATGTGGGTGAGGCATAGGTAAATTATGATCCTCCATAGGTAAAAGAAGGGGCAAGAGTGGTACAATTGGAGTAGGCATAATAGGTCTCTTGTCTATTATGGGAGTAGATAATACTGACTCTTGTAATTGCAAAGGTGGATTGGACGTTGTAATACTCTCTATAAGTGAAGGAGAGGTAGGCAAAGAAGGTTCCTCAAGAGGTTATAATGTAGGAATGATGTTCCCTTCAACATGTGGTTGAGGAATGAGTAGGGTGTGGTCTTCAAGTGGTAAGAGGATAGGTAATATTGGTGCAAAAGAGTTGTCATTATAGGCTCCTCGGGTGGCAAAAGAAGTGGTAAAGGAGGATCTTACTCATGAGGGAGTGGAATAGGTGAAATAAGTTCTTTTACCTAAGGAAGAAGAATGGGAAAAATAAATGCCACTGAATGTGGGGGAGGAGTCGATGAAATGGATGCCTCCTGTTGAGGGGAAGGTTGAACTAGAGGTAAAGGAAAGACCATATTAATCCTATGGATATTATGATTACCTGAGTTAGTTAGGGTCTAAAAAATATTTTGATTTAGTTAATGGTTAGGAAAAGTGTGTTTGAACATATCCATACTTTGATTATGGGGTACATTAAGATTATCCAAGATGAGATCACCCCTATCAAGCATATCTTGAACAATGTTCTTGAGTGTCTTACAATTATTAGAATTGTGGCCTTTAACTTGATGGTAACCACAAAAATCATCTTCCTTAGACCAAGTTAGAATAAGATGGGAGGGGTCAAAATGTATAGGAGGTTTTATCTAAGGAAGGGTTATGACACCTTGTTGCAATAGTTTCTCCAAGATGGATGTATATGACACCCCAATAGGAGTGTATTGTCTTTGTTCATACCTCTTAAATTATAGGGAACTTGATAAGAAGTAGAGGGAGCATATGACATAGATTTCTGAGGTTGTGTTGGGGAAACATAAGGATAATGATTCATAGGCTGGGGTACAGAAATAAAAGGGGCTTGTCCCATTGTATTAGATACCATGCTTTGGTTGGTTGTTGTTATTATAGGTTGGATTATTGGCATGGTTAGACTGGATAAAGGGTGAGTCATAAGTTAGGTAATTATAGGCATGAGGGTATATGGTACCACTAAATTCTAAAATAGGGTAAGACTTGACTGAACTAGTTGTGGTTGTGAAAGTAGGGAAGTCAAACCAAGGTTTAGGTGGGATTGGGCAATTAGAGATGCTAAAATTTGGGCATTATTTGTACTTGGGTTACTCATACAAATGGTGGTTTGGGTAACCATGGGGAAAATAGTGGAAGTAACTAAAACTAAAGTTGTCTACATTAGAGATGTTGGCATACCATAGATTAGGTCACCCAAAGAATTATAGGTTTGGCTCATAACAGATAATGTTGAAGGGCTACCACATTGTGATAAATTTTTTTATCAAAATGTTGATCTCCCTTACACACAATAGGAATTTGGTTAGGGCTGGGAGTATGCTTTGTATCTAAAGTATGCTCCATAACAGAATTAGAAGTGAGAGGGGAAGGTGGAAGAGGTTTTCAACTTGCGTAATCAGCAAGAATTTTAGCTTGAGCTCACATCATTATCATGCAAGAGGAAGTGTAAATAGTCTTACTACCCTGTATTAGAAATAGAATAAGTAAAAACCAAGTTCGAGTGTAGGGAAGTGGGTTATTTTAGCTTACTATTTTGAGTAGATGAAATTACATAGTCATCAACATCGATCACTTGATTGATGTCGGTACAAAAAATTTGCCAATGTTAGTGGACAAACCAATGTCAGTAGGTAAAATATGTTGATGCTAATAGGGTTAACTAATGTGGGTCATTGTGATATCCTAGGAGATGGAAAATTTAATGTTTTATAAAACTAGAATTTGAAACTAGGCAAAATAGTGGATGTAAGAGGTTTGAGTAAGAAGGAAGAAAACTCAAAAAACTTGAGATAATATGTTATATAAATTGAGTATTAGAAATAGTATTGATTTTGTGAATCAATAAGAAAATGTCCTTACCAACTCTAAAATACAAAAGGCCATAGAAAATCATAAAAAGAACATACAACCAACAACTATTAAGTCACAGAGATTAATTTTTAGTCTCATGTTGGCTTATGCCTTAATCAGATAGTGAAAAGAGAATTTGGTAATTGAAGGTACTAGAAAGCAATCTAGATCTAGTTTCAGGTTAGTTTTAGTGATCAAGAGGAAATCTATGTTAGACTAGGTACATGGCTTGTTATAAGAGCTTTCTCTCTGCACTTCATGGACCTGGAGCTGAACTAGGCCACTTAGCCAAAATACACCTTATATCTAGAGTTTATACTTTTCCAAAGAATGGAGTGGGTTCTCCTCTTGGTGGTGAAATCCAAGTAGGATATCCAGGTAGGGTAAGGTGATTCACTAGGTGATGAAATCCCAATGGGCCTTTTCTCAAGTGAGTATAGATGTTTGTTTGTGTGAATATGATTTGGTTGTGTAACATAGGTGCACTATAATTTATTCAAAATGAATGTAATTAACTAGGTGAGCTAATAAGCAACAAACAAATAATGAAATGTAGTAAGTTTTAAACCCAAATTTGAAATGTTTAGATTCGAATGAAAAAAAAATGAAATAGGAATATAGTATGAAATTCACTATCCTAATGTGCATGAAATAAGAAGTAAAGAAGATATTCTTTTTAACTTGTAAAAAAAATGATAAATTGCTTTTAGAGGCAAAGAGAAAAGAAGAAAATTTTAGCTTAATGCTTTTAAACAAAAAAAAAATGTTGAATTTTTCATTTTAAGAGATAAGAGAAGGATAAAGTGAAAGAAATGAAAATTTCACTCTAATGCACCTATATGAATGCTTAAAATAAGAAATGAACCCAAGGAAAAATCTAAGTTCCCACCAGGCATGCCAAAAATGTTTTGCTAAATTTTGTCTATTTCAAGTCTAAAGGAAAATAGAAAAGAATGATAGGGATAAGTGATTAGAATGAACCTAGATTGGTTTGTGCACCATATCTATATGTTGTGATCACTCCTCTTTGGTTGGGGAGGACTATCTAAAAGTAAGAAAGAACTACCACAAGATATTTTTTAACAGATAAATGAGTGGGTTGCCAAGCTATGCGTTTGTTCTTGAAAGTGTGAAACTTCCTTAGAGATGGTAGTCCACTTTTGAGAGACAAAAGAGTAATAAATAACTAAAATAGAGGTAAAGAGAGAGTGAAAGAGAGATACTATTACCATTATTTGTAACCTAAGTGCAATAGAGAGTGACAAGGTGTAGGTGGTGTATTTTGTTTGTATTCTAGAAGTTGTTTGGGTAGGTTTTAGAAAGGTTAGGGAATTTATAGTCATCAATGTTAGTATGGGAGTGATCGATATTAGTTATATTGCTGAGGTTTATGGTGAAGGTGACCAATGTCAATTAGGCTACCAAGGTTGGTAGGGGCAATAATTGTCTAGGAGCTTGCACAAGACTTTTTTGGATTTGGGAAATAATTTTGATCAGGTCTGGGAGGTTGGGGAGAGTTATGAGAGTATGAATTAGGTAGATTTGGTCAAAGGTTTGGTGTGTCATATTAAGGGGAAACAAGTGAGGAAGCTTTGTAACTCCCTCATGAGGGTTCGATCAAGAGTGTGTAAAGCAATGCATAATAGATATAAAGTGATAACATAATAAATATTTAAAAGACATATAGAATAAGTGATGTACTTAGCTATAGTGGTAACTAAATGATGAGTGCCAAATTGATAGTCCCTACCAGGAGTCTGAACCTAAATGCCTAAATAGAGAGATTAAGTAGGTGTTTTTGGTCCTCAAGAGCTTAGTTCCTGATCATGATTGACTTATGCAAGATGATAGTAAGCCATGATGTCAAAATTTGAATGCCTAGAGCTTGAATACAAGGATGAATTTTCTTGATTTCTATTGATCTAAACTTTAGGTTAGAGTTTGGCTTATATCATTTATGTCAGTGATCCTATCAACATTGACCATGGGTTGACCGATTTTGGTGGCCCCATAATAGGCAAAGCTTACTATTTTTGGCCTATTTTATATTACTCTTCATGCCAAGTGTGGTACCCACTATAAAATGGTAAAAATAAGAGGTTAATAAGGAGGTAGTTGATTAGGAATTTAGTTTGGAAGTGAGAATAAGTTTTGGGTAGTTCAGATGAGGGGACCAGGTCTTGAGGTGACTCATTAGGTGAGAATTAGTCATAGGGTGAGGTGGCAAAAGGGGTTTTAAATTAACTTAATTAAGTATTTTAAATTAATTAAATGTATGAAGGGTAAAAGCATGGGTTAGGGAGGTTAATTGTTATGATTGAAAAATGAGCTAAAAGGGGTTTTTGCATAGGGAGTTACACACATGTGTGTGACATAATTTTGGTGTCTACATAGATTTTACAAAGATAAAAGATGCCCTCACTAGCCAGTTGATGCTTGTGTAGGTTTAGTGATTTTGAAATTTTGGTCAATTCTCTTTTGTATTTAAAAGCTAGTATAGTATTAGGTAGAGCTAGTCTATTGAAAACCCACAAGGGGGTAGACTAGTCTACTACTTAGTTAAAAACCTAAAAGGGTGGCTAAGTAATGTAAAAGGGGTGAAAACCAATTTACTAATGCATTTAGCAAAGTCTAAAAGTCCTATGCACTTCTATATTTTTTTATCCTTTCTCAGTGTTTGGACAACTTACCTCTGTGATGGTGTCTTAGGATGAGACAACCTTTGAAGTTTTGGAAAGTGTTATGGTAAATGTAAACCTATCTATATGTATGATAACATTGTATGGTAATTACAACTATATTCTATTTTTGGGTTGTTAGGAGTTGTTATAGGAATCTCTATGTTGGTCAGGATTTTATCAAATGTGATATGGTGACCTATTCTCAACATGGTAAATTTGAAAGATACAACTATAGTAATTAATACCTATAATTATTTGTAAATAATGTAATATAAGGGTTGATGATTATGTTAATTTGGCATGTATGTGAGTAATAATATAGTGATTGTTATTCTTATAAATATTTCACATAGAGTATTGATAGAATAGGACATCGATCTATGAGGTTTTATTTGTTGTAATCCCTGGTACTAGATCTTTTAATATGAATTATAAGTATTTGTGTTCTTTATTGGTATAATCATAGAGTTTTCTATGTTTTTATGAATGTTTCCTTCATTATACTACTCTGATACATAAATATCTATATCTATAAGTAGTTTATTTCATGTGTTAAGCCATTAAATAAGTGTATTTATCTATGATAAATTCTGCTTATGTATTCAAATTCTTGATTAAACTATTCTAAAATATTTCTATGTAACTTCACACACCCTATCCCCATAATTAGTATGTTCTAGTGAAACATAATAACTTCTTCTAACAATTATATCTATATCCTTTTCTAAATCATGATCAAACTCCTCCACTTCTAACTCAAGGTCATGATCTACCACCAATACTCGATGAGCTCTCTTTGATACACCTATTTACAATCACTCCATAGTTGATTAACCAATATTTAACCATCATGTCATACCTCTAATTTTTATTATCCACCCATCTTTGATGAACCCCTCATTGAAGAACCTATCTTTGACCAAGAGACAATTTTTAATCAAGAGCATAACTTAGACCAAGAGCTTATTTTTTACCAAGAGCCCATTTTTTAGAAATTTCCTCTGGCCATCACAACCTACCACCTATTGGACCCTCACCTAACCTTCCTTTGCATACTGAATCCCCCATCACCCAACAACATATGCCTCAAGTGATTGAAGTACTTATAAAAAATAACATCTAAAGCACTTTTTAGGCAGATAGTTTCCCTACTTATCTCAAAAGTAGTGGTAAGTCCTAACATACTATCAATTTGGTACAACATCATTCATCAAAATCATCCTTCTCATAGATGATAACATTAATGGCTCAAATAACCCTTACTTATACACTAATAAATTACATCCTACTTCCAAAGTAATAAATATCTTATAACAATTAGAATCCTCAAAATCATGAACCACCAAGGCAAAGGATTTGACGTACATGAGCAAGGAATCTTAAAACCTATCCATATCCATGTACACAAAGGATCCCATGACATTAGATATAGAAAATATGAATATCAACATAAATATGTTAGCAACACTTTTTTGGTTTCTAAGGAAGCCTCATCCAACATAAAAAAATGATCTATTCATAGTCCTTACAAGGAACATACTTCCATTAATCCTTTTAACAACATTTACATCCCCACCATCCAATTCACTATTCAATCTCCCACACCTATCGATTAGGACCAATAAAATCACCTACCATCAAATTTTTTACATGATAATCAAATAATCATAGAGTTCATGACTGACATCCAACCACAAGAGCATAAAAAACATTAACATATTCTAGGGAATCGAAAACATTCTTCAATCAAATTGAATCCTATAATCTAAAAAATCAAAATCTAAAATCATCATCCCATGGTGGAAACTTTTGTGAGGCACTATCAGATAATCAAAATCAAAATTACAATCCAAAGAATAAAAAATATCCAAAATTAATTTCCTTATAAAATCTTCCTTGAGGTACTGTTAGGAAATCAAAGTCCAACTCCAAAAAATCTATTTGTGAAAACCTTTCAAAGGTGAAAATGGATGAAAAACTCATCCTCCTCAAATCATCCCACTTGTGATGATTCTCAATCTCACATAACATGAGTCTATTGGTCCCAATCCCCCTTCACAATATAATTTCACCATCTATCCATATATTTCACACACTAAACACACATCCTTCATCCAACACACCTTTTGATTCACCCTCTTTGGAAACACCCTTTATCATAGGGGCTATGATGATATACTAATGAATTTTGAATAGTTTAGCTTTTAAATTAACAATCTTAATGAATACATCTTAGGATCACATACCTAATCGATTCACTATTGCTACAACAAAAATTACAAATAAATTAAAAAAGAGATAAATTCATCCACAAGTGAAAACCATTTCTATGGTGCATAGGGCAAATATCATGATGAATACTAGTTTAAGGCATCATGCATAACATTAGTTATTTATAAGTACCTTACACTTGGGATAAATTCCATTTCATCTCCACCTTACCTATCCTAAACCATCCTTACCATTCTTAACTATCTTAAACTATCCTTACTATTCTTATCCATTTAATCCTTTCCTATCCTACACCATCCTTACTTACCCTAAACTATATTTGCTATGCTTATCCATTTAATCCTTTCCTATCCTACACCATCCTTACCCATCCTAATCCATACTTACCATACTTACATATCTAAGCCCATCCAATCCCATCATTATCCATCCAAACATATACCATCCTTACCCATCCAAAACCCATAAAAACTCATCCTTATCCATCCAATCCTTGACATCAATCATCATCCTTCTTCCTAATTTTTACCTTGATAAGGAAGAGGAAAAGTCTTGAGACATATTTTTAGAAACATCTTGGTATATCCTTAAACTTGTACTTTGATGACTAGACACTTGGATTTTAGGCAATGTGTTCTTAGGAGTTCTCATGTTGAATTCTTCCACTATTCCAATCCACTATCAATGCCATCCCTAGTAATAAAGTGGGATTTCCATTTTCTCATTTCCTTGTCAAAAATCCATAAAATCCAAAAATATCATAAAAACTAAAAAATAATTTTTTTTTTAATAAAAATAAAAAAATAAAAAAAAACATTACATAATATATAAATCATTAATCCTATCCTAAATTATGTTATACTCCTTAATAAATCAATCAAATCATCCATCCATTCCAAGCTCATAGCTTTTTAAATGGGACATATTAGTCCCAAATACACCCTCTTGCATATATATTTACTTGGGGCACATCAAATCTTGCATATTTTTCAATATATATCATTTGAAATCAAAACCCTTTGCATATATCATTACTTGGGGTGAAATCAACTTATCACCATCAATCATTAAACAAAAATGTTTTTAAATTGATGTAGGACATGTATTTGCTTCTATGTTTTTGTGTTTGCTTTCTTATTTGTTTAATTTTATTGTTGAATCTTGATCCAATCCTTATGTGTATTAAAATAGTGTCATCATGGTTTTCTATATCATGATGTATCTTATCATGTGATTGTGTCTGTATCAATCCTATGACATATGAAAATAATGACATCATGGTTTTTCATATAATGGTGAATTTTATCACATGCCAAAATAAAAATAAGGTTTCTTAATCTATGTTGGAACTACATACAATACTAAGTATCTATTCATCCAATCCACATCATTACTTCATATAAAAAACATACATCATATCCAAAACATAATACAAATCAAATCATTCAAATACTAACTATCCAAATTAACATTCATACAATCACTTAGAGCTAACTCCATAAACAACTTAGTGTGATTAATTAATAATCCAATAATAATGTCAATCCATACATCACATAATCACCTATATCTACAAAAAATCTATCAAATCCATGCTATCTAATCAAGTGATCAATCATCATTAATCTATGTAGTTAGTCAACTTATTTAGTTATGCTTACAGATTAATTAACTAAATAAAACCATATATCCAATCCAAACTCACAAATTCTCAATGGGATATATCATTCTCAAATCTACCTCCATATATCTATCATTGGTTGGGGAAAATAAAAGTGTGTAGCTTATCTTGTGATATATCATTCCTAATCTGATTCTTTTTATATCTACATTTGGGGAAAATAAATCCATCTTAAAATATAATAAAATTTTGAAAGCATTATCTCAGGTGGGTTAATTACATCTATGGGTTAATCTCATTCATCCATAATATCCATAACATCATCCTTCCCCTATCCACTCATCACATATTGTTGTATCCCAACCCTTATTCATTCCTCACCCACCCCTTGATTCTTCCATCTTTCTCCCTTCCTCTCATTTTTGAGAGCCCAATTTTTCATTTCATCCCAACATGCCATTTGAAGGGGTAATCATGTTTAACTAACTCATTACATCATAATTTAACCAATCAAGCCACTTGGGGCATCTTTTTGCGCTTGTGTCCTTTCTTCATTCTTTGAAAATGCATTACTCCTAGTCACAACACCCTTTCAAAGAGGATAAAATGTAGACACATGAATTTTAACATATTGGTGTTATAATTAACCTTCACTAAACATCAACACAATTTCCATTATTCTTTACTAACTCAACCATCATCAACAATTTGTATTTTATCCTAGTCCACTAACACCATTTTCCCCACTTAATTCAAATAGTTAATTAATCAATATTAATCAACAAATCCATTATAATTATTCATGCACACATAATTTAAAAACTAATAAATAAAACTAATTAAAATTAAAAAATTTGAGTCCATAACCACCTCCTTACTTCTCTTAACCAATAGGTTGAGTCACCCAACCATTTACCCTATTCTCTCACCCAAGTGTTGAGTCATCTAACCAAATCGTTGAGACTTGAAACTAACATGATGAGTCATTAAACTACCTTTAATAATTCATAATAATATTTTAACCACCTAAATAACTTCCCCACATTTCTCAAGCACTTGAGGAATTGGTCTTCCTCGCTTAGATGATGACTCAAATCCAACCATCTAAAAATCAAAGTATTTAATAATTTTGGATTAAATCCAACCATTCATTTCACATTTAAAAAATCTAAAAATAGATTTTCTCTCCTCCATTGAAGATAATCCATCATTGAGTTATTGAATTTATATCAAAATTCCTTTGTGCATCCTCTTGAGAATCAAAATTATCTACCATTATGTTGTTGAATTTCCTTTGCATTGGAGATTACAATTGATCAAATACATACAAATTTGAAATATCACATCAAAGTCATTAAAGGAGAATGTATTCATTAGTTGGTAAAGTGAAAGTAACTTATATATTTTTCTTATTTTGTTTTTATCAAAGGTTCTATGCCAAGTTTAGAATAGAGAATCAATTATCATTAATGATTTCTAGTTTAAAGTTCTAAATTATTGATTATTACACCCATATGTTTCTTAAACATTATCTAAATCTATATTTCCATCCTATTTTTCTCCTTATAAAGTTTTCATAGAGTTTTAAATTTATACCTTGGGTTTAATTTTATCCCAAATTTCTAATTATTCATAATAGTACACAATCCAAATGGCCATAATGAATGAAAATATCATATATTTTTTGATTCAATTCATGATTTTAACCATATAATATTTTTTATAATTTAATATGTATAATATGAATCAATGATATAATCAAATGGATCAAATATTTATACACTAATAAGGATGAAATTAGTATTAAAAAATATCAAGACTTCCTTAACCCACATTGTTGCATCATCTAATCTGAGTTGATTCCTTTTAGCACTAGAATATAAAGAACATGCATCACTCCTTTTATTCCTCTTCTACCTTGGCCTCATTGTGGCACCATTTACCATCCCCTTCACATTATTTTCCCATGGCTTATCTTAGTTTTTACACTCCATGTTGTCACCAATCAAAGAGGTAAGGTGCCACACCATATGTAGAAAAAATGATATATTTAACATCTTCCTCCTCAACCCCATCCACCTCCCATAAATTAATCCAATCAATCCAAAGGATATGACATAATTAATCAACTAAAGGACACCCATGCTAAGATTCATATTCTCAAGCTATTAAAGAGATCATTAGTTTATAATAATTGAGATAACTCTCCCTAGTGACACATAACTGACCTCTTTTTATTATATCATGAATATATTTAAATAAATATAAAAAGTTGTCACTTTTGTCAAACAATATTTACCCATGCAAAAAATAAATAAATAAAATTACACTATATATTCAAGTGTGAGTACAAGATAATGAAGCTAAACATGTATTGGTTGATAATGGTTCTATAATAAATATCTGAAATATAGATTTCTCAAAACTATTGGGCATCCCTATATATAGTATCCAAGAAAAAACCAAAGAATCAAAGGATTTGACAAAACTCTATTCCAAGTACTTGGGACAATATCATTGGATATATAAGTAGGCCCTAAAATGGTACACTATATTTTAGGTTATGCCTAATCATCTACATTATAACTTGATTTTTGAGTGGCATTTGATTCATGCCATGGAGTTAGTAAAATCCACATTATACCAGTGTATCAAATTTATGCATGAATTCTATTCATACACATTACTCACAAATGACAATACTTTTATAGATTGTAATGGTGATATTTTAGATCTAGATTTTAGTACTATAAGTATGTGTGATTATTACTTATCCTTTATTCTTAATCTTATATAGCCTACTTCATTTATCACTTTTTACTCTTTCTATTATCATCCAAATGAGTAGATATGAACTATGCACTTCATAGTTGTATTGTTAGATTTATTAATGGCAACCATTTATCCTTATTTTGAATAAAATCAAAATTAGGGTAAACATAAATGGTGAAAATTGACATTTTATTACATTCAACCTAGGGTTCATACTCTGTTTCCATTATTATTTATGATAGCATTCATTTTTATAGTTTGATCCTAAGGCTTATTCAAATTTCTTATCCATAAGGTTCATATACCTTTTTTTTCATTGTTTGGTAATCATCATGTTTTACATTAGTGAAATTGATAAAAATGGTATGATGTCTTAAATGCTAAGTTGAAAATTTAAAAAAATTCAAAAGAAAAAAATATTAGTAAATGCACTATTAAATATTCAAATAAAATTTTGTTGCAAACTCTAATTTTATTTATGAAATAATACATAATGATAAAGAGCTCATTAATATAAATGTTTTTGATATGGACACCCCTAAGGTTTGTACTTGTTTTCCTACATCCTCTATGATTTGTGATGATTATTTAACTCCTACTCTAATGTAAATACTATATATATGGCCCATATCAATGATAATACTCAAACCTTGAATGAATCTATTCAAAGTACCACCATTCCTACACATCAACTAGTGATTATGATGCATGCTCTAGGTATCTTTCAAAAACAAGTGTGTATTTTTATCCTTGAAATAATAAAACTTTAAAGATAACATGATAATACATACATACATACATACATACACATACACACACACACACATATACATATATAAATACACACACACACACACACACACACACACACACACACACACACACACACACACACACACACACACACACACACACACACACACACACACACACACACACACACACACACACACACACACACACACAACCATAAAACTATTTTTTATGACTTTAATGTCTAATTTACTATACACACACAATAATCACAACATGGGATCTGTTACTAGTGTGGGACTACTATTTTAAGAGAACCTCTAAGTCAGCTGGTTATGTTTATTATCATAATGTTGATCTACCTAAAATATATATTTGAAATAAAAAATTTGGTAAAAATGGAAGATATGAATACATATATAAACATAAAATATGGTTAATCACTATAATGGAAATGGGTGGATTCCTTATCTAAATAAACACAAAAGTAATTTCCGTGAAATAAAAGAAAAGTGAACATGATTTGTGGTAATAGAATCAAGAGGGTGAGATCTAATCTAAATATGAGAATGATTTTAGATGTATAAAGATAAAACAATAAATATTGTCACTCTTGGTCATGAATACATTCATCAATTGCATGAAGTACACATAGATTACGTTTTATTATAAAGAAAGGTTTGAAGAAATTCTTGAATAAAAATAGAAGAGGCTTTAGATTTGTTTTTACGAAAAATAAATAAAATTTTGTAATTCCAATGAGACCACAACTACTCAAAATTATCTCAATACAATATATAAAATAATTATAGGAAGAAGAAATAAAATTTCCATTCATCATATATAAAAGATTTAATTTTTTCCCATACTTTATCCATTTTTATTTTTCTATAACTTTTTTTATTCATTAGATGGCTCATGAAATCTTTCCAAATTTTCATGCCCATATTTTTTAATTTATTTGAAATTAAATTCATCTCACTCAATATATTAAAGGAAAGGAAGCTAATTTTTCATTAAATTTGCTCTTTTTGGATTCCTTTCTACCCATAACATTCTTATGGTAATAGAATGTTTAAGATTTAATTTCCAAGATACATAGCTTCTCTTTTTTCTAGTTTATTTTTATATGTGTTATTCCACCAATTCTATAAATATTTAGATTTATAAAATTAAAGAAATCCTTTTTGCTTAGATAAATAATTAAACTAAGTTGGACCATTTGAATACAAAGGACATATTTGAAGTAGATTTATCACATGATTTGATCATTCCAAAAATAAAATTATTCAATTTTCATATATATCCTCAAATGCAAATTTATTCAACATTAAATTATATAGGCAATTGTGAGGAGCATCTTTTGATTATTCCTAAGTTTTCTCTTAAAACTTATGTATGTGAAGCCTTAATTTGGATTTATTATTTGTATAGTGATTCGTTAGGTTCAATGAGATATTTATAAATTATTCCCAGATTGATAAATTGAAAATAATGGACCTATAATTAAATTTTAAAGTATTAAAAATCTTAAACAAGGTCTCAAAAAATAAATATAGGATTACATCTTTACAATTCATTATATATGCACTCACTGATTTATCAACCATGTGATATTAAAATACAACATATGTTTATCAATAATGTATTACACCCATTAAGGACTAGTTAATTAATGAAACTTAATTAACATAACTTAAAATCATTCACTTATATTATGCATATAAAAATTCATCTAGAGAAATAAGAATTAGTTAAACCTAAAGTCCAAACATAATCTATTTTGGAATCCAAAAAACCTAGTACTCATAACCCAACCAAGAGTACACATACTAGCAAGGTAAAATAATCAACCAAATGACACATTAAAAACTATTAAATCCACATATGTTTCAAGAATCAATACAATATAATAAAAGACTTAGTGAAAAATACTTTTCATTTTTCTTTTTATGTACAACATATTTTAAAACCATATGCTAACATCTTACAAAGATAAATACATTTTTTTAATATATTAAGAAAATGAGAATTTCAATAGATAGATGCATCACTTTGAGATAAAATATTCAAGAGATAATTGACCAAAAAAAAATCATGCTTCCTAATCACATTTTCCTAGTAAAGGGTATCATTTACAAGAAAAATTATCCTCTTAAAGGTACTTATAAATTTAAAAAATTAAATACCAATTTTGTATATCAATGCAACCAAAACTTAGATGATGATGATCTAATTTGTAATGAGAGATATATTGGGTGGATTAACATCTTGCTAAATGAATTATTACCTCATAATCCATACATATTTTGATATTCCCATTTTTATAATTTTTTTGTATTTCACTTATGATACATGTTTATGCCAACAAGGTCATATTACATACTAGTGGTGACCATGTCCTAGGTAATTTGAATATTTGTGCAGTGGAAGAATCTTCTTGATTATATTTTCATAACATACCAAAACTTTGGATTCCTAATTCCTTATATGAATAATGTGTGTTAGTTGGGAACTATGTTTATTAGTTAAGCCACTGATATTATGGTAATTCATTTCTTATTAGCATATTCAAGGGTGTTGTGTCCCTAGTTCAACAATCTAGTCATTGTAGGGATGAATATTGGTGTAATAAAGTATGGTTAATCCAAATACAAGATATTTTCATGTGAACTACTTAGTATCACCCTAGTGTTACTCATCATAAGTCCAAAGATGGAGAATTATATCCATACATCTAATTGCATCCTTGAAATGATGCTATAATCTATTTTCTATTCAAACCATTATGCATGTGGGTTTTATTTCATCATTGACATCCTCTCTACCTCCATGACTCAATGACTAATCTATGCCAAACTTGAGTTAATGTATATGTGGGTGTCTTTGTAATAGGTCACTAAAGCTATAAATCTAAAAAATATGCCATGGGGATTGTGAATTTATTATTTTATATAATTTCCCTTGTATTTGGGCCACTTAATCTATTATTCACTAATAATTTAGGGAACCTCCATCTCTTGTTTTATCATAGTAGATAAATCTAAGTAGAGTCTATATGTTTCATAAAAAAATTGAGTTTAGTGTCATTATCATAGGGTTTTTATGGTCAATCCATTAATTAAACCCTTGCTTTATATTGTACTTAATTTGGCCATTTTAACTACATTAACTATTAGACTTGTCTTTATTTGCATTAATTTTTTCTGGTTATTTTTACCTAAATCCCTTCCTTCTTATCATAATTATTGAATTTTTTCTGCTTTCTTCATTTAATTCATCCTTATCTATTATGTCATCATATTTTTAACTTATTTTTTTTCATATTTCTCACCAACCACATGTACTATGTAATTTAGTCATGTTTTATTTCCAACTAATTTGTGAAGTTTTTCTTTATGCAAAAACAAACGTAACCACACTTTTAAAATCAAATCTAAATCTCTTCACCATTTTTCATCTCCTCTTTCTATGAAAACTTACAATCCTATTTAAATACTTATATAGTATTACCTAAATATATATTCTTTGGGGTTCTTCATTTATTTTTCTAAGTTTTTACTATTTTTTTATGTTTTTCCTTTTTTTTCAAAATTATTTTTATATGTTTCCAATTTTTTCCATCACACCTGTCTTCTCTCCATTTTTGGGGGTAACCCAATTAACAACTAGTAATTATACATCTCAAATAAGATATTGTAATATATTTACTCAACTCCAATGGCTAGATTTTTAATACAATTTCACCCCTTAATCTACATTAGATTTTCTTACTGAAGTTCATCATAGTTATCTTTGCTGTAAAGTTTCAATCAAGATTCATTCACAAACTCCTTTCTCAATGTTTTAAAAAGTTTTTTTTATTTAATATCTCTTGAATCCAATATTTCTTCGGTTATGTTTGGCCCTAGCCATATTATCTTAAGTTTTCCCAAACTTTTATATTTTCTACCATATAGTAATATCTTATAATTAATTTGGAATTATTTAATCGTAATGTGCCTACCATGTCATGATTTTTGGCATCTTTTCTCATGAGTTTGGTTATAAGATTCTAATAACATTTTCTCATCATGTTTTTCCAATTATATTAATATTTATTGTAGTGAGTCTTTCTCATTTAACCTAAATTTACCTCTATTCTTAGGCTTGGTAAGATATATTCCATAGGTATCATGGCTTTTAATCCATACACTAGCTAAAATGGGAAATATTTAATTAGCCTTTTGTATGGGGTGCAATAAGCCTAGATCATTGTAGGTATATTTGTGTCGTAATCAAAAAGCTATATATTACATACATTCATTAATACCTTTTCCAAAACCTTGTTGAATGCATCCACCATTCCATTATCCTACAAATTATAAAGAGTAATCTGATTATGTTGGATCAACAAATGTTTAAGTAATTATGTAATGATATTATTAAAAAAAAATATCTTTGATCACTCATTATACCGAGTGGGTATTTTAACCATGTAATGATATTCTCATATAAAAACATTATGGCAATTTCAAGCCTGAAATATTTTTTAGGGATAAATTTAACCATCTGGTTCAATATTTTATTCTTGTGATGATACATCTTACATTACTTCTCCACATAATAAGTTTGATAGAACCAATGAATTCAATAGCCCATTTAAAAAATGGATTTAATGCTAGTACAAGTCATAATGGAATTTTAATCTCATGTGTTGGTATTTCCTACTTTTTGGCATATATCACAGTTTCTTACATACTTATGGGCATATTTAAACATAGTTTCCCACCATATGCTAGCTAGTATTATCTTTTTTGTAGGCCTTTCCCCTAAATTATGTCTACCTATTATACCACCATGTCCTTCTCTTATTATAATTTATATTTCATGTGAAAATTCTACTCATATTAATGCATTGTCTCATCCATTTTTATAATCTATGCAAATGGGAAGGCCTCTATCATCAATCTGTTGTGATCCATTTTGATAAAATATTGGATAAATTATATAGTTGAAATAAATTAAGCAATGTTATCCATATATTTAGGAATTTATTCAATGCAGAAGAGATGAACACTAGGTAATGCATCCTAAATTGAGCCTACATCTTCTCCTACTATAATTATTGATAGATAATTAGGCCCATTGTTTACTTTTATATGTTTTAATAATATTTTGAATTTAAGTTCCTAAAACAACATTAAACACTAGCATATCCTCTCTGGTATGATTGGTTGATTGATCAAGTATTTAAGGGTTCATGATCAATAAAAAATATAAATGGGGTGGTCAATAAATAATGCAAAAAAATTGTACTACATATACCATGGCTAATACTACCCTTTATGTAGTGGATTAATTTGTATTAGTCTTTGCTAAGTTCCTTATTTCAAAATAAATGGGGTGGTCAATATTAGTGTGAGGTTGTGATAGTACCATTCCTATTGTTATACATATTACATCTATGTGGATATGAAATAGAACTTTCCAATTAGGAAATACTAATATTGGTGCATTTGCAATTTTGATACTAAGTTTATTAAATGACTATTGACATTGTGTTCACCACTATATGAGTTGGTTATTTCTTTTTTTCAACTCCTCTATTGGTTCACTAATTTATGCATAATTCCTAATGAATTTGCAATGTAAACCTATGTATCCTAGAAATTTTCTTATCTCTTTTTAGGTTTTAGGGCATGATATATTTAAAATTATTGTAATTTTTAGTGGATCTATCATCAAATTCTAATTACAAATGACATGTCCTAGAAGGAATATGAACGTAGTGAACATACATATCTTTAGGTTTAATGAGATGTTGATTTGTCTACATCATTAAAACATTAAATGAAATACATAGACGTGGTATTTTAACATCCTGTATATTGCCTAATCATCTAGGTATACCTTTAAAAACTCACGTATAAATTGTCTAAATACATTTGACATTATCCTATTAAATACAATTGGGTCATTATTTAACCTAAAAGG
This sequence comes from Torreya grandis, assembly GCA_037957365.1. Taxonomy (NCBI): domain Eukaryota; kingdom Viridiplantae; phylum Streptophyta; class Pinopsida; order Cupressales; family Taxaceae; genus Torreya; species Torreya grandis. The sequence goes on along the minus strand of JARHVA010000015.1, from coordinate 39,793 downwards.
CATTATTGTATACATGAATGATCCCCATTTAGATTCAAATATGGTTTTTGGGAAATCTCAATGGGTTATCTAGACCTAATGGTAACTAGGGAATCCATCTATAAATTAATATATTTCCCTTCCTACAACACTTTCTAATATGTATAGTGTAAATGGTGTTAGAAATGGATAATGTAAACATCCCTGATTTAATTTCCTATAGTCAATGTAGATTCTTGTTTTCCCCATTTTATTATGTTGAATGACCATAGGGTTTATCCACTATGTGTCCTTAATGGGGGTGATAATGCCATTCACCAACATTTTATCTAAATCAATTTTCACTTTGGATTTAGTGTTTGGGTTAAGCCTTAATGGTATCTTGTATAAGGGTCTTATCTCATCTTTGAGTTTTATTCTCATAGTACCAATTTCCTCTTTTATTCTTATTAGTTCTATGATTGTCTATGAAAATAAGTCCTCATATTCCATTAATAGTTCAAGTATCTTCTTGAATTCTTCTTTTGCCCAATAATCTCTAATTTTTGATATATTTGGGTTTCCTTCCTTAGTTATATGTCCTTCTCTTATTTTTATGGGTTTATACCAAAAATGTCTTATCTTCCATGATATATATCAACTACCATTCCTCTTATTCTATTTTGATTTTTTATATTTTTTAGTTTATCATCATCATCATCTACTTCTTGTTTTGTTATTTTTATAAAATGTGTTGTGTTCTAAATTTATCCTTTATGGTTCTATTTTTCCCCATCTTTCAATATTTTTCTAATGATAGTTTTAATGAGTTCCAAATTATTTGTCCCATTTTTGTTTGTTATATTTTCAATATACTAAATTGTTGTTTACTTTCATAGTTTGACATAAACATTAATGTTTTAATTTTATATATGCTTAGCATATCCATATGTTTAGATCCCAAAATTTAAAAGTGTGATATAAATCCTTTGTGATATCCTCCCATTTAAAGTTTCCTCTATGTATTCTTTGATGCATGTATTAGGTTTGTGGATATGCATCGAGGGTCTAATAAAATAATTATACCCATAGTTGTTTTTCCATTTTACCTATTATTATCCACACTCTTTTAATATTTTTAATATGTGTTCTAGGGATAGTTTTTAATACATACCATTGTGTCTTTGAAATATCCTTTTGCTTTAATGAATCATATTTTTAATAAGATTTTGAAGGATTTATAGTTTAAGATTGTAGATTTATGGGTGTTCCAGCACCGTGAAGTAGTGATAGTTAGCATATCATAAATTTCCCTCATTATTATATGTTCATGTAGGATCACTTATGTAATTTATTCAAGGTAAAAATATACATATCTAATCTCACTAAACTTGGGTAATTTGATGTGAGAATTCACATAATGTAGTATATATTTCTTCTTTATGGTATAATATCATTTGTTGTGATAAGATTATTTTTATTGTATTGTAATTTAAACATGTCACATATTTTCCTAACATATGTCTTTGGTTCTCCATAAAAATAGGCTTATATATCATCATCGAAAGTTGTCTCTCCTTTATCACTTTTGAGTATTAATTTTCCCTCACCATTGGGTTATTGGTCATCATCAAGTTTTATGATATTTTTAAATGTGTATACCCTTGAGAATTAATCAAAGTCATTTTCACCTTCATTTGGCTATAGTTCCTCCAACTAGACCACTTTCATACTAGTTTCTAGATGGAAATGTACCTTTAAGCCATTGCATTCAAAAGTAAATTCTTCCTCTTCTAAATTTAAAGTACATTGAAATAGATAAAACATTTTAAGTTAAGTAATTTTGGGTAACATATATCATACATATCAATAAACTTAAACTCCACCTTCCTTTTTATACCCATTAGATTGACCTAGACATTTCTTAATGTACCTATTGGTAATCATGGTATTCCATCAGCCATGGTGATGTCATACATTATCACATATAGCTATAACTTACACAATAGTTCACAAGTAATATGGGGTAGAACATTGTTGTCTATCCCTAAATATAATAATATCTTATAACCTTATATTAGTCAATATTAAAATCAAGTAGTATTTTTGTTTTATTCCAATTTTTATTTGTTCTACAAATATTTTCTTGGTTTTGGTTTGATTTTTATCAACTCTATGCACTGTATGTTCCCTTTTTGGTCTATTCCAATATTTATAAAATTGTGATAATTAGGTTACCAAATATTGATTTTTCACCAATTTTAACATTTGTTTTATGTTCAATTTCTCTCATCAAAATAAATCATCTTAAGTTGATCATTTTCCTACTTATTCATTATAATTTTTTTAATTTTATCTATTATTCAATCATGTTCACATGTATTGGGGTAATCCATCTCATTATTATTATCAGACTCATCTTTAAACTTTGTATCTTTCTCCTTTTTATGTATTTTTACTCCACTCTTGGTTGTTCCTTGGTTTTGGTTCCTCTATTATAACTATTGATTGTTTCCTTATTGAATTATCCTTATTCTTTTACTGCATTGTATTCTCTTATTTTATCTATTTTTTTGTTTATGTGAGCCTTCTCCCTCTTCCTAAATAATACTATCACCATCTCCATGCCTAGTCTCATTTCACCTTCCCTTGGTCTCTCAGACCTTCATATATTTCTTTAAATGTTTTTTACCCTTCCATAAGGGGGGTTCTACTATTTTATCTATATTTTTTCCTCGATTTTTAATTTTTTTTACCACTCTAAGGAAAAAAAGGAGTCAAAATTTTCCATTCTAATGGAAAAAACCACATTCTACCCATATTTATTCCATGGAGTGTTACACAATATGGCCAATCTTTTTGCATTTATGACATGTTGGAGGTGGTCTCTCTTGGCTATATCCTAGATTATATATAGCCTTGGTTATATCCTTGAATATATACTTTTACACCTTGATAATTTCCTCTTCCCCTATATTATCCATCCTTATAATCTCCATGGCCTCTTCCTCAATACTCACCTTGATTTTTATTATAATATTATGGTTGGGGATTTTACAATGTGAATCCATGTATTGACAGAGGGTTTATGTATTGTTGGATAATTTATATTATAGTAGGGTTGACTAAATGTGGCTATGGTGGTGTATATTATAGGATGATACTACCCTTTTGTGATTTATCTAATGTAACTATGCCATTGTGTCATGTATGGGGCATGTGTGATTATAATGATTGAATAACTAAGTAGCATAATTAATTAATTGGTTGGTGGGTGGAGCTACTTCCATTAGTAGACATAACAACTATAGATGTTGGTAATATGTTTTAAATATGGTGAAATAAATCCTATCACCATAATTTGGTTGTTAAATCAAGGGGACATCCCCACTGGTGTCTAAGATGCCCTCACTACTACTACCTTCTTTTCCATTTCTTAGTGTAGAATTTTTTTTCATGAATGCCATTATGTAAAACATATTATAAACCATATTCAAGCACTTGATGGTATATGTTTTTCTAGAGCAAGCTAAAATTATCCTTCATTTGAATCTACTTTTTTAGCCTTAATCACTCTAACTCTTGTGGTAATCTCTTCATGTTATCTTTCAGTGATAAATATGTTTCATATCTCCATGATGTGGATTCCAAGCATGAAGCCATATAAAATGTATTTGAAATTCTATTAAATATATCAAAATCAATGTTATCTCTTATATAAAATATTAATCCTAAAATAAACCATGAATTCTTTTTTTCCCATTTAATCGTTCTTCCAATTTTCTTACAATCACCTTAAATCATTGTCCATATTCTTTCACAATTCCCTATTATTTTTTATTAATTATTTAATTTTGTACACTCTCATTTGGTATGTTTGGGTAATGAAATTCACCTTTAAATAATTTTTTGACATCAACACATGAATTAGTATGTTTTTCATTAGTTTTCATATATCATTTTAATGCATCATCCTTCAATGTTCTGATGAAGTCAGAAAATTTTAAATACTCACATATAACATTGTGGCTTATACAATACTAATCTAGTAAAAATAGGTGTTGTTAATCATATTAATTGTCTTTCCAAATAGATTAAATTTCATTATATTCATGTCATATTTATAGTGTTGGATTATACATTTACATTACTACTAATGCAATTACTATATGTGCTTATTTTGGAATCACTACTTGAACTTCTCATTTGATTATATTTTTTTTTGTCTAACAAATTTTCTACTTCTTCCTTTATCTCTACTTACTTCTCTTTGAATTTTTTTCCCAAAACTTATTCTTTATTCTATACAAACTCTCTTCTACGTTTTATCTCTTCACTGAAACTTTGATAACTATTTTCTACTTCTTTTTCCTTGATAGAGGGATGTTCACATATAATATGAAGTGGCACAAGTGATGGAGTTTATTCCAAAGGCATCTTATAGTTTGGGTTTTTAAGGGGGTGTCACTTTTATTATCCTCTTCATAATATTCTATATTTATTTTATCCTTTTCTCTAATATTATCATTAATTAATCCTTCTTCCCCTAATCCAACTTATTCCTATTATGTATATTATATTTCTTATATATTACTACTAATATTTACTTTTAAATCACTTTACTTCTTAAATTTGGTATCCCTTCCAACATATATTTTTTATTATATTCTCTCTCCTTTTATTATTTTTTATTTACTAAATCGTTTCATACTCCATTCTTAATTTGCTAAAATCTCTTCACTTATCTATATTAGATATCTATCTTCTCCTATTTTTATAGTATATTCTATTTTATTTTCTTCTGATCTTCCATTACTACTTTATATGCCCCATCT
>JARHVA010000015.1:0-30000 GCA_037957365.1 Torreya grandis | reverse complement strand
TATTCTCTCTCCTTTTATTATTTTTTATTTACTAAATCCTTTCATACTCCATTCTTAATTTGCTAAAATCTCTTCATTTATCTATATTAGATATCTATCTTCTCCTATTTTTATAGTATATTCTATTTTATTTTCTTCTGATCTTCCATTACTACTTTATATGCCCCATCTACTAAGGACCACACTTATTTCCATCATATGGTCTTTCATACCAAGTATTTTGAATAGTTTAGGGGTTACCATTGGTGAGGCTAACTATGGTAATCCCTACCACATATAATTCATAACATTATATGATGTGTGGTATATTAACCCTTCTATTCTATTTCTTTCACTAACTTCTTGTGTGCCTTCAAGTAGTACTAATTATAAATCATATATTTTTTTAGAGGGATAGAATCATGATTTTTAATGTGGGGATCTCCATTGTTAAAGGCTAGATTGGTTTCATCCATTATTTTAGTTCTCCTTTCTCTCTCTCTCTCTCTCTCTCTCTCTATATATATATATATATATATATATATATATATATATATATATATATATATATATATATATATATATATATATATATCTCATTTTTTTATATTTATATCATAGCTTATGATTTAATTTATTATTTCTCAATTTGTTTTCTCATCTCTTCATTCAACATTTTCTTATTCTCTAACTTCTCTTGACTTACATTCTTACTAATATATTTCTCCTTATTTATTATTATTATTTTTTTTAATTTGATACTTATCTTCCTATTCCCCTACATATTATTTAATCTAACCCACTCATTTAAACAAAATATTCTGATAAGTCACATATTTGAAGGATCCCCCTTCTTTATGCACACCACCTCTTAGGTTCCTATCCCCTAAAGGAGCGGTTTACCCTCTCTTACCAACCCTCTATCCATAAATAGCTTGAAAATTAAGAGTGGGACCCTACTCAAGAATTATTATCTTACTCCTTCAGTAAACTTGGCTTTTTTGACATCAAAACTTTTCTAACCTTGAATATCCCAAACTATTAAGAATGAATCGAGTGTAGTCTCAAAAAAATAATTAATAGCTTGTGTCCAAGATGTAGACATTAAATTTAACCACTCCCATGTCTAAACTATATTAAGAGAAAATATATGTAATCACATAAATGTTTAACTAAAATCACCACTACACCTAATTTACCTACACAACTAACATTTTAACCCAAAATTATAACGACACATCCCTGATTGGGAGAATGGATCATATTGCATCATTTATCTTACCAAGTGTGTCCTAAATTAAATATACCCTTTTTTAAGTTTATTCACAATGAAATTAAGTGAATACTTGATTGATAAATATAAACATTGCAAAATCTAACTTTAGTCTAATTTTGACTAGTCCCACTTAATCAAGCCTAATCATTCCTCTAATAGGAAAATACATGGATTTATAATTATCATATTTTCCTAAATGTAAAATTAGAATATTACCTCACAAATAGATAACATAATTAGGCAAAGTGTGTATTAAATGGAAGGTTATGACATGTCTTACATTTTAATTACACACTCAAGACAAGTTATTACACCCCTCTTACACACTCCAAGAGGACTAATGAATTAATTTTTCTTCCAATATGGCTTCCATACTCTAAAATAACTTAAATTTCCTCTCTTACACACTCCATGTGTGTAATCATATATTTGAGGATTGATCCTCAATCTTCCATCTTGAGATGAGATGAATGGTTCATAATGATTCAGGGAATATATAAATAAGAGCCTCATACATATCATTTTAAGAAGTTTCTCCATGTAAAATTACCCTATCAAATTACACAAGAAGATTACTCACTCTCAGATCAATCCAAATATAAATCAAGTGTAGATAAGGAGGGATGCTACTCACACAATAATTCAAGCATTGACAAAGACTTCTACATATATAAGTTGAGTTTAGCCTCTTTAGATTGGTCTTGAAGAGAATCTTTAGGGGAGGTAAAATCATGGTTCTTTATCTTCCAATTGTATTTATTACTTGCTTTTCACATATCTCAAACTAGGATTAGGCTTGAGAAGTTGTCTTAATTTTTTTTTTTAATTCACTAATGATTGACTAACCTCTCTTGGATTCCTTATCTACATAATTGCATGCCTTGTGGGACCTAAAGGATTTTATGTACTCCATAATATCTTATAGACCATTTAATTTCCTTTAATTACCAAAATTATCCAACTAAACAAGTTAATCCACTCTTTTTTCTCCAAAATTTCATTCAAGTTTGCTTCAGACCAAATAGTTAATTCATTACTACGTAACTATGAATTCATCATGATCATCAATGAAATCATCATATGTAGTAGTGAAATCATTTAAATTATGAAATTAGAGCCATATTTAGTGAAATTATAATAAGATTTATTGAAATCACAACAATCTTCAGTGATATCATTTTTTTCTTCTCACTATATTTTTTTATAGGTTATCTTCAGTAAAATCACAATAATCTTTAGCAAGATTGTAACAAATTTTAGAAAAATCGTAACAATCTTTAATGAAATAATGAATATTAAATGAAATCACCAATCTTCAATGAAATCATTTTCTTTCTTCTCACTATATTTTTTTATCTACAAGTTACCTTCAATGAAATTTTAAAAATCTTCAATGAAATTGTAGCAAGCCTTAGTGAAATCATAGAAATCTTCATCAAAATTACCAATATTTAATGAAATTGCCAATCTTCAATGAAATCATTTTATTTATTCTCACTATATTTTTTGTTTGTAGGTTATCTTCAGTTAAGTTACACCCATATTTAGTGAAATTATCTTCTATAGTATCAAAATTGTCTTCTATATCATTGAAATTATTTTCCATAGCAATGAAATTACCTTTTATAGTAGCAAAATTGTTTTCTAATTTTTATGTTTGATGTGCAAGTTGTAGTAGTGAATTGGAGGATTGAGCAATGAAATTAGAATATGTATTTTTGAAATCATCTTGTAACAAGGTTGAAACTAAGTTGGCTCAAAACCACACTTATCAAACTTATAATCATTTGTGTTATAGGACCTTATTTAAAGAAGTGGTATTTTGAGTCAAAAAAATCAATAATACTTCACATTTTGATTTGGTAATTAAAAAAAAATCACATTTGAAATGGGTTATAACAAAACTTTATCATTTTTAAAGTTATTTACTTTATTCCAAGTTTGCTTGTTACTTGATTGTCTTGTTAGGTTCTTTTTATATGTATGCTCTAAAAATTTTGGGTGATTCAAAAATGTTAAAAGTTCTTATTTGCCTTTTACCCTATTTTTCATTTGACTATATGGGGTGGATTTCATCACCTTCATGCAAGTATTTAGATGTGTGTTGACCTATGATTACTTCTTAGATGCCTCTTTGACTGTGAATCATTCATCGACACAGGGGTGAAAAGGTAACAACCACCAAACATTTCCTTATATGTAAAATTTTTTTAAGAGAATGACGGGGTTAAAATACCATGAATAATTTCAATAATTTCTTTAACGAATATTTAAAATTTATAATCCTCTCTCAAGGTGAGTTTTTCAAAGGTCTAGTGAATGTGATGCAAACCCCATCAGTTATTAAATTACCTTGTAATGTTTGTGTGTTGTTGCTTGATTGTTTTGTAAAAACCTTGTTTATACTTGAGACCAAATCAAATAAACCAAGCCCAAGTAAAAACTATTGTTATACACACACAATGAGGTGTTACTCTACCAAACTTCTAAGTCAAACAAAAGTGACATGTTAAAGCTTGGTCCCAATATTTATCTTGCTTGTCCAAACCATGTTGTTAGGCTAACAAATTTGAACCAAAATTATTGTCCTAATCTAAATCCAAGTTAAAATATAAGAACCAATTCTGATTCAAATTTATTTACAAAGTTCAACTAAATTACAAATTCTTTTCCATGTTATACCGTTATGCCATTAATTTGAATTCAAATCTAAGTTCTAATTTTAATTCAACTTTATTTGTAAATTTAAACCAAATTACAGATTATTATACATTTTTTTGGTCATTATTCCATTCATTCAAATCCAAATCTAAGGTTAAATCCAAATTTTGATTCCAATTCAACTTTATTTACAAAGTTAAACCAAATACCAACTTCTTGTCCATGATATGTCATTAACTTTAGTACAATCCTAAGTTTAATTCTAAATTTCCATTTCAAACCAAGTAAAAAATTACTACTTATTATTCATTTTATGTCATTATGCCTTTCACTTTAGTCTAAACCTAAGTTTAAATCCAAATTACCATTTCAAAGCAAGTCCAAAATTCAAACTTCTTGTTCATGTTATGGCATTATGCCATTCATTTGAATCTAAATCCAAGTGCCAAATCCAAGTCATTTTTATTTTAAAATTTAAAAAAAAATAAAACTTATTTTCCATGTTATGCCAATATGTTTTTCACTTTAGTATAAGCCTAAGCTTAAATCCAAATTGCCATTTCAAACCAAGCCCAAAATTCCAACTTCTTGTTCATGTTGTGTTATTATGTCATTCATTTGATTCCAAGCCTAAGTTCAAATCAAAAGTGACAATTATAAATCACATTATTTTCAAGGTCAAACCAAGTCTCAATCCATGTCTCATTCCAATTCTAAGACCAAGTTACAATTCTAGCTGAATTGTGTTGAGACTAAAATTCTGTTTAGAAAGGTAAAAGTTTAAAACTTAGTTCAAAACTTGAGTTGCCATTGTGAACCAAGGCCATTTATTATGCCACAATTTATACATTTGAAAATTTATAAGGTGTATCAAATAAGTCAAGTTTACTTTCTTTGTTAAAAAATTCAAGTTCCCAAGATCAAAAACAAGACCAAATGTCAAACATTTCCTAAGTCCAAACATTGAACATTTATACTTCAAACCATAGTGCCCAATTTTTTTGAATTTACCCTTTGATAAAACACATTTAAAAAATCTATATTGATACATCTTTGATTAGTGCCTTCCAAATTTACATTTACTTTAACATAGATCAAAGATCTTACCTCAAGCCAATTGCCAAGTGATATTTTAAGTCAAGTCATACACCAAGTCAAAACACCATTTAAGGCACTCAAGACCTTTTCAATACAAAGATTATAAACTTAGACATGCATAAGTAAACACATAGTGGGGGAATTTAAAATCCCTCATTTGATGATGATTTAGTTTACAATCCTTATGGGTATGATCACTACATAGAGGATGAAGAAAATCAACCATACCTTGCTAATGCACCATCGAATGTTGAAATCAAACAACATAACTTATACTTTTTGATTATATCACATAATGTTGAAAAATTCCAATACCAACCATACCTTTCACATGTTATATTTGATACAAAGCATAGACCTAATCCAAAATACCTTGTCAATTCACCACCTAGTGATGAATATGAACAATATCAATTTAATCAACAACTATTTGACAATAAAGATGAACATATTCTTAACTTGTTGTAAATGTGTGCAAAATTTACCCCTAGTTTTACCATAGAGGATTTGCACTATTTGGTTAGAACACCTAAATAAACACCTCTTACAATGTTAGATAACCAAGTTACCTCTAGCCAATATCAAACTTTCAATAAAACCCTAGTAGTGTCAGAAAAAATAAAGGGTCAACTAGTTGACCCCCCACACATAAAGAAAACTTATTAATTTACAAATAAAACAAGGTAATTTGGTTATAACCACTTTGGATAAATCCTTGGTTGTATTTAAATCTCAAAATCCCATATTATTGGAGTGTAATACTCCAGTAGAACAACAATTGGTTTGTCTACCTATCCCATATATAATATGAATCCATTTGCTTACAAAACATTAGTTGCAAATATGTTTAACACACCCATAGTTGAAACTAATCTAGCTTCTGATCTTCTTGTATATTCTACACAACATGTGTTGGATAGATCTCAAATAGCATATTTTAACCCACATTAGGTACCATCCAAAATGACATAAAACATTATTTCATATTCTCCATGACTTTTTCTTTCCAAAATTCTAAGTACTTTGCAACAATAAGTTGCAAATCCACATGAGCCATAAAAAAATGTTGTAAATGCCCCACTTCAATAAGTGGTGACAAATAACCCACTTTAACAAGTGATGACCATTCCCCCAGTTTAAAAAGTGGCAGATAATCCTCTACCTCAATAGGTGGTGATCAGGATTCTATTACAACAAGTGCCAAAACCAATTTTGTCTAAGTAACAACATGTTTATCCAAGTTAAACAATTATCACTTCTATTCAACAAGGAACCTATTCAAGCCAAAAACATGTACCGATTTACCAATTAAAAGTTCCTCCAATGTGTCAAATTCATAAGAATCAACATTAGATTCCCATATAATCTCAAAAATAACTATTGAATGCCTAATAAAAAATTCCTCCATTTAAGCCTTAGTTCCCTCCAAATCAATGACACACTCAGTAGAAAGTGACTTACCAAAAATACGTCCCCTATTAGCAATACAACTCTACTCAAAGAGTGAATATTCCTAGTAGGACAACCACATATAAATTCCTCAATATTCTATATTGCCTCTTTATCTAAGTCAAGCTACTATACCTTTGAATAACCAACCAAACTTTCATACTTCCTCTCACTCTAGTCCTACCTTTCAATATTTTCAAGAGGTTAAAGACACAATTTCATCCATTCAGGAAGGAAATAAGAGTAATAAGTTTGAATTGGATTACATATGATCCTATCCTTTTGATATGAACTATCTTTAGATACCTTTTAATCATCATTTTGAGATGCCAAAAATTGAAAAAAATCTAAATTTAAAGGTGATCCTAAGGTGTATCTAATAGGATTCTTTCTTGCATGTCAAGAATTTGAGTATATAACTATATACCTAAATCAATTATTTCCCCATAGTATGATTGGACATGAATTCAAATGGTTCTTTGGTCTACTCAAGAACTATGTGGATAACTTTGATGACTAATCAGAAATATGTGTTCATCACTTCTCTTTCAATGTCAAACATGAGCTGACTATGGTGGATCCATGTCATTATAAATAATGAGGAAGGGAAATATTTGCATATTTTTTATAATGGTGGAACTCATTAGCCAGTCAAATTCCACATAATCTCCCCAATAAAAAATTGGCTTCAATGTTCATTGCCAATCTATAATTTGATGTCATTCATAACCTAAATCTTATTTGCACCAATACGTGTCAAGAATTCATTAGCAAGGGAATATAAATTGAGCATGCCCTCATCAATAAAGGGATAATCAAGATTTACTCTTAGAACCAAGCTCAAAATAAGGCTTAAGCACAAGCTCTTGTGTTAGTGCAAGCAAGTACATTAGAGAAGCACAAATCATTCAACAAGAATAGAAATATCATAGGAGATGGGGTAACTAAATCACAATATGTAAAAATGGTGAAACCACTACATGTTTAAGAAAACCCACCTACTCAACCTCTTGTTTTGAAAATACCACCTACAAAAAGATGTTATTATCACAATATATTTTTAAGTAATCTAAGCAAGCCTATTGAGATGGTTTTCTAAAAGTTAGTTTTTACTAACATGATCATTTGGCCAATGCCAAAAATATTTCTAAAAAACCATCCTAAACTTGATTGGTATATTGATAATGAATTTTATGATTATCATAGAGTTAAAGGTCATTTTATACATAGATGTGTAAAATTTTAACATCTTATTCAATATTTGCTTGAAAGTGTTGAAATAACATTCGATAACATGGCCATGATATCTAATCAAGATTTGGGTATCTATTAGAACCCCTTTTAACAACATAATGCTAATAAAAATTAGAATTAGAATAAATCTCCTCACAATTAGCATCAGAGGTATAACCAACATTAATAAAACTAGAATCAATGTTAACATACCCATTCCAATCAAGTTAATTACAAAAGTGTCCCTTACGACTACAATGTTGTAGGTTACATCACTAGTGGACATATTACTACCATTAATATCAATCCTAAGCTAGTTACCAATAATAATCAAAGACCTTTGTCATCCATTTTAGGACCTCCCCCTCCATTTTTTGATAATCCTCATTGATCTTGTAATGGACCAAACACCACTCAAAATCCAAGATTTACCATTTCAAGTCTTCATTCCCCCTCTTCTAATTTTAGTAACTCTTTGTTGACTCAAGGTTATGAAATTATAACTTGATGCTCTAAGGTTACCATTCAAGTTCCTACACCTTCTTCCTCCAAAAATACCATTTAAAGTCATTTTCCTTAAAACACCAACCTCATTACTCCTATTAATGATAAACCTTACGATATTATAGAACAAATACAAATAACACTAATAAAAATTTCTATTTTAAATATTTTGTGTACATTAAATGTCCATAAGAGCATATTGAATGAGATTTTAAGTCAGTCCAAGGTTCCAAGTGGCATTGCCCATGATAAATTATAAACACTCATGAGTCATCTAGTTTTGCTCCAAAAAATCACCTTTGATCAAATAAATGTGTCATCCCTTAGACCTTTTCATAATAGCCCACTTTATATAGAAGCAATCATTTCCTAGCATAAATTTACAAGAGTCCTCATAGACAATGGTTTAGGGCTAAATATTATAACTTTGAAGCTAGCTAAACACTTGGAATAACAACAATGGATCTTGAACCAAATACCATCACTATCAAATCATGTGATAATGAGGAGAGGGAATCTCAAGGCACCATTTGTTTTCATATTATCATTGGGCCTCTAACCCATGATATTTTGTGCTATGTTCTTGATTTAGAACTATTTTATAACTTACTCCTTGGGTGACCATGGATTCATGAAGTGCATTATGTACCTTCTACTCTTCACTAGTGTGTCAATTGTCCCCATTATAGGTTAAAAGTTACTATTTTTGGTGACTTAAAACCATACCAATTATGTAAACACTTGGAAGTGGAATATGAAATCTACAACTATCAACTACTTGAGTCTAATTATTTAGATCCAAGTACCCTTTCCTCCATTTAATCTAACCCATATTTTATAGTAACTAATAATTTTTATATTCAAGATAACAACCTTAGGGAATACAAAATCTGTAATGATTTCCGTATAGCCAAACTACCTAGAATGCCTAAATCTTATGGTAGGCCTAGAGTGAAAACACATGAAAGGGATTAGTAGAAGAAGGATAATTCTTTTTAGAAAGGACATATGGTTTTCATTAAAACCACTTCCCATGAGCAAGAAAAAATCAAGGATGATGATGATTCATGGTTATACAATGATGATTTTCCCACCTACTACCAAAATACAAAGTATCCTATTAAACATAGGATAATAGATAATTAGGCCTATAAGGGCAAAGGCCTGGGGTCAAAAAAACAAGGTCTTATTGTGATAATATTAATTATAAAACACAAATGAACTTGAGGTATTAGATACAAACCACCTAGGATTGACCCCTTAAATATCAAGAGTAGTTTTATTTTATCATCTAACATGGACAATGTCTATAGTCACGTAGAGTCCTATTATAACATTTATGATGAGTTGGCTAATACTAATTTATTTGACCCCAATACCATCTATACAATTAATATTATGCCATATAATATCCCTCTTTTCCTCTGTCATCCCCAATTGATTAACTAAGACCAAAAAAATCTATATAATATTGGATGATTTTTAGAATGATGAGGCAATCTAAGAGTTTATGGGCCTTAGAGATAATTTAGCACTTGGTGATTAGAAATAGAGATTTGATATTAATTTGGACCCTATTGCCTATTTTGGAGAGTAGGTGAAGTTTCTTAGTCACAAACAAATTGAAAAATAAAATCAAACATTAAGGTCTTAAAGTGAAACCTCTTTGCGGTAATTTTGGACCAAGGTAAAATTAAAGAAAAAGATGAGTCCCATGGTGAAAAATTATTTTAGGTGCCATTGAATGAGTAAGTTCATCCTATTTCAAATAAATATCAGGCCTCATCCAATTCCATAACTTCATGCCACTCAAGAATTAGTTCAAAGGATCAAAAAGTCTTTAATTAATTAGCTCAAGATTTCCCACATGCATTTACTAAATGGCCTTTGCTAGACTTTGGTAATTCAAATTATTTTTTTCTTGGGTGAACTCGATGAGCCAATCAAGCCACCATATGAAGATGAATACTAATGTACCACTTTTATGACTATTTAAGAAGATGGTTCCGCACTACTTGTGGAGGATACCACTAAAGTCAACATTGGAACACCTATCGATCCCAAATGGATTAAACTTGGAGTGTCCTTCACTGAAGGGGAACATGTCATGTCCCCTTTTTAGTGGACATTGATAGATTTGATGATTAGCCTATTATGCGACCTTTGTAGGCTGATAGGATGGATAGAGGGTCATGATGGAGATTGGCTTGGCTTTGTTTAGTAGAATTTCTATAGTTGGCTTTCATTTAGGGTCTTTCAGACACATTTGGCTTGAGCTCCTATTATTTAGGGATATTTGACATGCAACAGAGCACCTTTATTTTGGTATGGTCATGTGCAAAATCACTCCCTGATTCCCCAGCTTCACACGGTTCAAGGATCAGACATATATTGAGGGAGATATTAATATTTGATTGATTTAATCAAATATTAATTATTTGGCCTATTTTTTATCTAAAAACCCTAATTCTAATTTAAGAAAACCCTAATTAGGGCAAGCATATCTTTTGAGGGTATAAGGCTTTCTCATGGAGGCCATTGTTGATTCATGCATTGATTATTGATTTTTGATATTGAAGAATTCTTTTGTGAAGACTGAGCCAAGGGTTCCAGGATTCCATTTGCATTGGAGAACGTCCACTCTTCAGTGTGTGCAATTCAGAGGCTATGAAATATCAGCTGATCTATTGCCAAATTGAGAGATAGCTTCATACAAAAGTTATCATAGAGGTTTACAGAATTGAGAGGTAACTTCATACAAAATTTATCACAGAGCTTTCTAGGTATTTATTTTATTAGGTTTTTGATCTAATAAATTATACAGATAGAGATCTTTTATATTAGAGCCATATATCTTCAGATCAGGGGTTGAAAACAAATAGGTTGTGCTTTATTGGTGGCCATATGAAGTCTGTATAGGTCTGTACAGATCCACACAGATATCGACCTCAGCAGACAGAGATCCCCAGTGACCGACATCGGCCGACTGAAGACTGACGTCAGTAGAGAAGGATCGACAGAGATCGACTTTGGCAGTAATCGACCGACACCGGTGACTGTGTGTTTGACACAGCAGGCCAAAACATACCAGATCTAGATTTCTTTCCCAGTTTGTAGAATAATCAAGCTATTAAGGCCGTACTTTCAATATTCTTTGTATACTTGATAGAGGACCTCTATTTTAAGCATATGAGCAAATAAATAAGAGATTATACTGTGATTTATTTATCTATTTGAAGATATTTTATAGAAATATAGATAAGCAAATTAGAGCTTTTATCTTTCTATATTCCCTATCAGATTGGGGATATTATAGTGGTATTAGAGCTAAATCCTGCCATCCTATTGGGTAGATTGATCTGTACAGTGATAGCTCTGATACAGTGGTATCAGAGCCAAATTCTTACCATCATGTTGGGTAGTTTGGGTAGACTAGAGCTAAATTCCTACCAACCTGTTGGGTAGTTTGGGTAGATTGGACATTGAATCAGTTAGTAAATCATGATGACTTTCAGTACTTAGAAATAGTGGGACAAGGATATGGAGAAGCTGGAACAAAGTTTGAAGAGGTTAAATGAATTTCTTTCATACCCTACTTTCAAAGACAAGTCCACATGGTATATGACAGCAAATGATGAGTTAGAGTTATTAACACCTCAAGTTTGGAAGAGGATATCTTTTGATCACTTTGTTAAGCTAAGGAGAGAGCACTACAGATTAATCTACCCAATAGGATGGTAGGATTTAGCTCTGATACCACTGTAATATCCCCCTCCAATAGGGAATATAGAAAGATAAAAGCTTTGATTTGCTTATCTATATTTCTATAAAATATCTTCAAATAGATAAATAAATCACAGTATAATCTCTTATTTATTTGCTCATATGCTTACAATAGAGGTCCTCTATCAAGTATACAAAGAATATTGAAAGTACAGCCTTAATAGCCTGAGTATTCCACAAACTGGGAAATAAATTTGGATTTGGTATGTTTTGGCCTGCTATGTCAAACACACAGTCACTGACATCGATCGATATACTACCGACATCAATTTTTGTCAGTCCTTCTCTGCCGATGTCAGTCTTCAATCGGTCGATGTCGGTCACTAGGGATCTATGTCTGTCGAGGTCAATATCTGTGTGGATCTATATGGACCTGTATAGACTTTGTACGGTTGCCAATAAAGCACAACCTATTTGTTTTCAACCCCTGATATGAAGATATATGGCTCTAATACAAAAGATCTCTATCTGTATAATTTATTAAATCAAAAACCTAATAAAATAAATACCTAGAAAGCTCTGTGACAACTTTTGTATGAAGTTACCTCTCAATTCTGTAAACCTCTATGATAAATTCTATATGAAGCTATCTCTCAATTTGGTAATAGATCAGTTGATATTTCACAGCCTCTGAATCACACACACTGAAGAGTGGACATTCTCCAATGCAGATGGAATCCTGGAACCCTTGGCTCAATCTTCACAAAAGAATTCTTCAATATCAAAAATCAATAATCAATGCATGAATCAACAATGGCCTCCATGAGAAACCCTTATACCCTCAAAATATATGCTTGCCCTAATTAGGGTTTTCTTAAATTAGAATTAGGGTTTCTAAATAAAAAATAAGCCAAATAATTAATATTTGATTAAATCAATCAAATATCAATATCTCCCTCAATATATGTCTGATCCTCAAACCGTCTAAAGCTAGGGAATCAGGGAGTGATTTTGCACATGACCATACCAAAATAAAGGTGCTCCGTTGCATGTCAAATATCCCTAAATAATAGGAGCTCAGGCCAAATGTGTTTGAAAGACCCTGAATGAAAGCCAACTATAGAAATTTTGCTAAACAAAGCCAATCCAATCTCCATCATGACCCTCTATCCATCTTATCAGCCTACGAAGGTTACATAATAGGCTAATCATCAAATCTGTCAATGTCCACTAAAAAGGGGACATGACAATCTACCCCTCCAAAAATTGCTTGTCCCCAAGCAATCTCAGAATAATGAACCACTTGATCTACCTAGATCCCAAACATAGTTATGCTCTACACTGCTGTTAATCAATGTACACTCCTGCAATATCCTCAAAAATATAACCAAGATAAATCTAAAATCAAATTGGTGAATGCAACTCACCCAATCTCTAGCATCACAACTGCCCTAGATGTGCTGATACTGTAAGTTGTGTAACTTGCAACTACCAATTCCATCTGCAAAAGATGGTACCAATCCATCCCATAACTATTCCCTCTATAAAGGTGGCACAACTAAATGTACCACACTGTCAAATGTGTGAGAAGAATCAATCTGGAGACTCGACTCCACTGGTATCCCAAACTCATCAGGACCAGGTACTCCCAAATCCTGAATATGTGTGTCAGCCGCAACAACATGCTCCTCATCAACAGCTATAGAAACATACTCATCACCAATACTCAGTGTACTAACATCTGAGTACACCTCCACACTCTGAATGCTAGCATCAGACTCATCCTCATCTAACTCTGAAGAAGCTGCTACTGAAACTACCTCATCATCACAATCTCTAGCTCCCTCATCCTCTGCAACTAACTGAGAGTCCAAATCCTCATGACTAAGCTTGACCACATGTCTCTTAGAATCCTAGTGAGCCACCTTCATTGCCTCTACCTTGGGCTCTAAAGCCTCTGCCTCTGACTCCTCAAAACTATCATGCTGTTCAAAATCTTCTAATTTCGAATCCTCATAATACTCCCATATTACATGATATGCCTTGCCCTTAGGCCTCAAATGACAATTGTGATTGGCATCATATGGATCTTTGTAGTATAAGCAAAGCTTTCTCCTATTAACAGTAGCACACCTGTTATCACCTATCTCATAAGAATCATGGGACATGTTGCTATCTTTTCTAACTGATCTATAGTGCTCTCTCCTCAGCTTAACAAAGTGATCAAAAGATATCCTCTTCCGAACCTAAGGTGTTAATAACTCCCACTCATCATTTGTTGTCATATACTGTGTGGACTTGTCTTTGAATGTAGGGTATGAAAGAAATTCATTTAACCTCTTCAAACTTTGTTCTAGCTTCTCCATATCCTTGTCCCACTATTTCTAAGTACTGGAAGTCATCATGATTTACTAACTGATTCAATGTCCAATCTACCCAAACTACCCAACAGGTTGGTAGGAATTTAGCTCTGGTCTACCCAAACTACCCAACAGGATGGCAAGAATTTGGCTCTGATACCACTGTATCAGAGCTATCACTGTACAGATTAATCTACCCAACAGGATGGCAGGATTTAGCTCTGATACCACTGTAATATCCCCAATCCAATAGGGAATATAGAAAGACAAAAGCTTTGATTTGCTTATCTATATTTTTGCAAAATATCTTCAAATAGATAATAGCTACAAAAATAAGAAACATCTTTAGAACCTCTATGACCCTATTATGATATAGGCTTCTTTGAACCTATTGAGGTATCACACATGATTTTCAAGCACTCTTGTAAACCTATAGATCTATTTTATAATATCAAAGCCTATATGCTTAATCACCATATATACAAGAATGTACATTAAAACCTTTATAACTTATGATGTCTTAAAAAAACTTCAAATATGTCTCATCAACATGCTTAAGCTTCTTTATCTTAATGATCAACTCATCCTTAACTTATATACCTTTTCTTACTTGCTTCACCAAGATGCCTTTACATACTTTTCTTATACCACCTTAAATAATCTCTATCATTTAATTCAAGTTTGATATTGGATTTAGCTTTAACATAATCTTCTCCATTACAATATGCCTTATTTGATAAACCTTCATGCTTGAAGAACCATCTGTAATATCAAACAACTCACCTTGTCTTGAGTGAAGAATAATACCTACCTTGACATCCTTCTCCATCTTAGAGCAACCTTCAAAGTTCATCAACCCTTGAATTCACTATATAGAAAACATGGAAAACTATGACAATAACTGGTATACTATACTAATCATCACCAACTCCATCAACTTTACCAACAAGCTGAGTAGGTAGACACCAACAACCAAGCTACTCACAAGATCACCTTCCAAACTAATTAAGCCTCAAGAAAGACCTGCTCTAATACCAATTGATGGAAGTAACTATTGAGGGGGGGGTGAATCATTAGTTAACAATTCACATGAAATTCCATAAACTCATTCATCATACAGTAACATGCACATGAAATATTATACATATAAATAATTAACAAGAGCAAACATCATATGAACACATCATTTATGTGGGAAAACCTCTAGGGGAGAAAACCCACTCTCAAGCCTACAAACCAATGGACTATAGTCCTATAAGGATAATACAAACATGAGACTTTAGACCAGCTCCAACTAATCAAGGAGCATCCACCCATCATTATATTCTAGCTCCAACTAGACCTTTAGCTAGCTACAACTAGGAAGGAGGCTACAATCCCCTAGGTGATTAAGCACCCACTACACCACCTCTACTCTGATTTATACCACTACTCTGATGTCTTCTACACCTAATGATAACCTTATAAAGCTCATATACCTAGAATCTACTTCTCTTCTCTAAGAAGACACTCCTAGATCATTCAGTTAACCAATTCACTCTTTAGACTATCAGGTCTAATGACTTTTTAGAGCTCTTTACTTCAGTTTTTATCCACACACACTCTCATACACAAATAAGCCAAATACACCTAGTATATATATATACCACTCTTTCATCTAACCCATCTTGGTCAGCCAAGATTATTTCCATACTTATATTATACTTATAAAATACCCTCATACATGTCATCAAGCCAACTCAAACACTCCATAAGTCATCCATACTTCAAATGGCACTTTTCCAATTATTAGGCTACACTAGGCCTAATTAGCCTTTATAAGTCATTCACCACATATGATCATCTCCATGAATAATATCCATTATAAAAGAATAATAACCACTAATATAATTCAATAAAATGTACTTCAAACCTTTTCATATCCCAAAAATCTCCCATACATCAAATATACTTAGAATTCACCAATAGGTCCAAATAGACCTATTAGACCTAATAGGCCTAAAACCACTTGCTCACACATTAAGAAAGATGAAAACTTTAGGATTTAAAAAATATATAAAACACATCTTAAATATCTCTAATGAACACTTCATTACTCTTACATGGGTCTATAACATCTGGAACTCTAAACCACTACTCCATCCAAGCCATTCTCTCTCTCACTCCAAGTCCTACAAACACCCAAAAAATATTTCCAAGAAGAACTAAGGCATATTATGGATTTTATAAAATAAAATATGACAAAATAACATGTAAAGGTCATAAATTACATAAAAAACACCTCCAAATAAAATTTTCACCTTCACATAGCTCACACAGGTCCAAACCAACTTAGACAAACTAATTACTCAAACTGGTCATGCACACTAGAAACTTAGTCAAAGATATTTGACTTCTCCAACCAAAATAGAAATAAAGTATAAATAAAAAATACATATACTAAATATTTAAAAATCATATAATATCACCAAGATCTCACTCACCTCAAACTCTGCTCAATAGCTTAAACTATCCTCTCCAAATAAGATACTCTAGACTGCCTACAAGCTCCAAAAACTAGTCATGTAGATGTTCTTGTCTATCACATGAAAGAAAATTTTAATAAAATAAAATAAAAATTCATATCTTATATGTTATATCTATATTAATTTCAATTATATATTTCTCTTGTTCTAGTAGCATCCATTGGTCTAACATACCAATTCCTCAAATCACTATATCACAGTCTTCACTACTCAGATAAGCCACGTTGAAAGAACCTTATTGCCTATGTATGGTCATAAAACTCACATAAAAATAAATTTAACATAAGTCATAGGTATTAAATAAATACCCCAAACCATTTGATTCATCCTAACTCACCTGGAAAACTTTCCTAAACGCATATTCACTCTACCTGGATATTTGTTCACTATTTTCACCATCTATAGATTAACGACTAGTTAAATTGATTGAATTATATAATTGAAATAGTGAATATTTCATTCCAAAAAAACTCTATGGAATTAAATAACAAGTCTTATCCTTCAATCTCTAAAAACTCTCATGTGTTGACTTAGTCAACCCTACTTGTAGTACTAAAATCTTTAAAAATAAGCATATTTATATAACTTATATTTACTACCCTAAAAAAACAATACCACTTGGATATTCCTATAGGAGTCCTATATATCATTAAATAATAAAAATTGGTCAACCAATCCATTCCAGTTCCTTTCTAGCAAGTTCTTTCTAATCGCTCCATTATAAGGGTTTATAGAGGGTTTTGACCAATTTACATTCTTAACAAATGGTCATAAAGATCTACCCCTTAAATCATAAACCAATACTTGGAAAAAATTATTAGGGACCTTTCACAACTACTCCAAATATATTATCTTACCATGCAAAACTTTCACATGCCAACAAGCATGAGAAAGTTTCTCTCAGGCTACTTGCACTCATTTCTAGCACCCTTTGAAGCTTATAAACCAAATTTCTAAATTTTTAGCTCAATATATAACCTCAAATATTATAAAAATTATTTAAAAAACTTTCCTAACCATCTCTCATGTAAAAAAAATATTCACTAACCTACAAACACCCTTTAACCCTTCATAAGGCCTCATAAGCCCACCTAAGCCAATGGATAAACTCTCTTTCAAACCACTATCCACCTCTTTCAAACCATACACCTGACATGTTATCACCCTATACATGTATAACATGAATTTTACAAGCATACTGAGCTCCTCATCATGATATAGCTCTCAAAGTACTCAAAACCCCATAGGCAACCACACATGGTCAAGTCCACAAGGCATAAGATGACTTACACTCCACCTAAAGACCACTTGGAAGTAATCCAATTTCTCTCTCAACCACATGGACATATTATGTACTCTCTCTTCATGCTCCATGCCATCCACTCATGATTTCATAGAACCAACTGCTCTCACAAGCTTTCACTAGCAACCAAGACAGAGTTAAGCACTCTCATATCACTTTGTCATCACCAATGCCAATTGACATCAATGAAAACACATCACTACCAAAAATATCCCAAAATTCATATAATTTTTGCAAGGTTCATTACTAGCTATAGGTCCACCATGAATAAGTCTAGTTAGAACCTTGTGAGAATTCAATCATGTATTTGATAGAATATAACATGCACTCAATAAACATTCAAAGTATTAAAAATTAGTCCATTAGCTATTTGTGTAAATAATTATTCATTAATATGTTAAAAAATACATGTATAGTCCATATAAACTAAATATAAGCTTAAGTTATGACAGGCCTAGAGGCTCATAAGTGAGCTTGGGTACTACAAAAGGAAGCTTTACAAGCATTTTAAACTACTTCGATCTTCTAATGGAAACTATCCATCATTAATTTTCCAAAAATTATTTATTATAGTTCACCTCTTCTCTTCATCTAAACTCAACTTCCTTTTATATGCATTAAAGTGTCCTAGGTTCATGGGGAATGAAGTATGCTAACTATTTAACTAGTGCTAGAGGTATACATCCTGCCACTTCCACTATGTTTTATCTTCAACATGTAGTCACTATCTCATGTGCCCATTTCCCAATTCTACATGATTCAAAAGGAGTTGTTTGTCTTTAACGGATGGTCACTATCCCTTTCACCTCATTTTCTATGCTTTTTAGAGTTGTTAGCCACTAGCCAGTTGGTACCACTAGAATACAAAAACAACAACCATCCACATAGTTGCCTTAAACCTAGGTGTTTGTTAAATTTTCATGGATCCACTACTTATCACAAAATGGGGCCCAAAAATAAACCATCAATTACTAGATATTTGTCAAATTCCATCTACTTAACAACCTCATGGAGATTATTGAGAGATAAGGGCCTATCATATGCAATTATTTGCAAATTAGAAACTTTACATGGTAACACCTAGAGGCATTGATGGAGAGTTGCCTCCCATTCTAGATAGGAAGCTTGTGCTGAGAATACACCATGTTAATGATGAACAAAAACTTATATAATGTTAATAATTTTGGTAAACCAAGAATTTCCTTCTCTAACATGTTTAATTTTATTAGTAGCTCTATTAGAATAGAGAAGGTCAAAAAATTCCTTAGATATTTTATTGCCTATTTTCAACCAGTGCATATGATTTCTTAGTTGAGCTCCCTAATCCTCATGAGCCCCCTCAACTTGGATCTTATGTCTCTAATGTGCCACTTGAGTTTGAAGGTGAAATTGAAAGGTTATAACTCCCATTCTTGTGAAACCTAGATATATTCATGGTTTGTAGCATTTTTTAGATGCCATATGAAATAGGTTGTTTGTTTTCCATATATTCAAAGAAAGGTTAAAGTGAGATCAAGAACATCTAACAACCATTAGATCCATCTAGTATCCCCCTCTGGTTAGGGAACTATTTTTCAAATTATGACTATGTGCCCCACTATTCTTTCATGTTTAAGGTGAGCTATATTGAGATAAAATTGAGTAGAAGTAGTCTTTAATTGAGGCATGGTCCACTCAATATTAAATAAAATAGGGTGATGATTTGATAAAAAAGTATTAAGTATGATTGATACTATCCTATCACAAATGGGGGTAAAATAGAAAAGATCTTATTTAGATAGTAAGGTTCAGTCAAGCCATTGAATCACCCTATATTATCCTTATAAAAAATTGGACTAGGTGAACCAAGGCGCGTCTAATTTTTTCCTTAGGTAATGATTGGGATTGAACACCCTGAGTTTATTATGCATATAAAACTAGGGTTCATGCTCACTAGCACACCACCGTATTATAAGGAATCATTCTTTATTTTTAGATGATTACACCATGTGGAAATAACCATAAAGGATCTAATACACATCAATAATCAATTTGGCTAACCACCTCCATATATCAGCCCATTCCACAACATCATTAGAGGCATACAAGTTAACTAGGCCAATAATGTAGTTATTAAAGTAAAAAAGGGTCCACACCTCTTAGTGGGTGGGGTCTGAGCCCTAGCAAATTATATTATAATAAATATTTGAAGCCAAAAAAGTGATGGCCCCACCGCACCTAGCTTCATACCTATTAGCTTGACATATGGACGTAGGCTAAATTATTCATGTTGCATTCTATAGTAAGAATCCAAAAATATTAACTTCTTGCAAGTAGATATTTTTCATTCTACTAAAAATATGACAACTATTCATAACTACATACTTATGTAGAGGATTTGTAAGGCCCTAAACATTCCAAGAATAAACAATCATTAGAAATTATTGAGGTGCATATAATTCTCCTTTATGAAATTTTCAAGCACAAAAAACTAATTAATCATAAGTTTGTTGGCCATGTAATCATTCATTTTAAATGGTTTTATCTTATGAGCCATATATTCCTCCTCATCAAGAGATGAAGAGGGACTCTAGGAGTGCCTAAACACTGATTAAAAATTTAGGGTGTCCAAACTCTATTCTTTCTCTAGAATATTCTCCCTAGGATAGGGTTATGATAGAGCCACTAAGGGCAACATCTCAACCAAAGAAGCCATTGCTTTTGGAATATGCACAAGTGGAGTAAAAACTTTATATGGAAAAATAGTTTTTATCACAAAAGTTGAGGCATGATTATTCCCAATAGGTCTATAAGAAGAAGCTTGTGGATTATTGTCACCTTTTGAAGAGTTATTATTTTTTTGTTGGTAACTATGATCAAACCATCATTATTTCCATTATGTGATTTGGCCTCAGATCCACCCTTTTCCTTAGAATAAGTGGGTACATGAACCATCATAGGACATTCTTAGATCATCTATTCCAAATATTGGCACAAAAATCAAGTATTTAAGGGATTGATATATAGAACACACTGAGAAAAATGATTAGTGTAGTGTTAATATATATATATATATATATATCAATGGAATCTTTTAGGTCTTGGGATAAATCCACTTCAACACAAACCCTCTCTTGGGGTGAACCATTAATAGCTTGGTTTGTTCATGGCATATGAAATTCCCTATGGGTTTAATGAGTTCATCAATTAAACCCCATAATTAGAGGGGCAAGATAGAAAATTAGACAAAAATAGGGATTTTTAGCTTTGCTTGCTTTAAGACTTGAAATTCCTAAGTCCAATGAGAAAATACAACTACACTGTTGTATATAAACCAAGTCCCATGGTTAATAATGGCATTTTGGTGTTTTGGATTTGAAAATTGAAACAAAAAAATCCCTTGGTAAGATTTTAGACTCCTTCTAGATTCACACCATAGCCTTGCCAATGGTTGTGGACCCATTGCTTTAGAAGGTTCACAAGGGGGACTCAACCTAGAAAATAAGCAATCATATTAATTTTTTTTTCAAATTATAGGTTTTATCAAATTTAGTCATATCTAAAATAGCATTAGATAATGGAGAGTCATAATCATCAGCATTACCTTGTGGAAGAATTTCAAGATGAATTTCCTCACCTAATTTGGGGCCATATTGTTAGAGGTATAATCACTAAGTGGGGATGAATTAGTGATGCAATCAATTCAATTCTAAACCCAAAACTTCAAAGTCTTAGCCACTCAACATAAGCATTCATGAAGCACATAAACTAGTTATTATAATGAATAAGGAAACTATGCAAGATCAAAGCACATAGCACATGAATTATATGGGAAAACCTAATGGGGAATAAAACCCACTCTCAAGCCTAAAAACACATGGACTAAAATCCTATAAAACATCACAAATAAGAGACTTTAGTGAAACACCCGCTTCATAAGGAGCACCAACCCCTAGGCATGGACAAGCACCCACTTATCCTTAGATGTTGAGCATCCACACAACACATATAATATCAATACCTTAAAAACTTTAATTTCCTTCCAATATTATTTAAAAATATTGAATAAAAACTCTCTTCAACCCTTCACTCTTTTTCAAGCCTTCACACACAAGTATTGCATCCAAAATAACCTTTTGGATCACTCTACACCTTTTTCATCATCCTCAATATTCAACCCTAAAAGAACACTATTACAAGATCAAAAATATGACCACTAGGTCACACACATAATCCTCACATTTCTCTACTCTTCAATCCATCCACCAATCACACTCACACTTCTCTTTTCTTTGTATATCAACTCTAAAAACCTTCATATTTGTTTATTCTCTTTATAGAACCTTCATGATCACTACCTTCTTGATCGGCCATAAGACATACCTTGAACCTTAATGATTCTATCATACTTATAATAATATAAACACCATCTCCATAGGTCATCCATATCTTTTATAAATCACCCTTAAGTAGCAACACCTTTCAATTAGGCCTAAGTAGCCTTTTTAGGTCCATAGAGACCTATTCATATTTTTAACACTTCACCAAGAAAAAATAGGAACACAAGACTAATTAAAATCATATAGGTCCTTGAAAAATGACCCTAAGACACTATTAAGTGATTAAATTCATCACTACACACATATACATATGCAAAACCTATCAACTATTTACCTTATACATGAAAACACTATGAATGAACAAAAAGTCAATCTTTTAAGCAATGGTTCATATTGAATATGGATTGGTCAAACCTCCAAAATTCATAAAAATAATCCTCAAGGAGTATAAAACATTATCCAATACATAATTCACCATGAAACATCTTTAAACTATTAATAAAAACTCAAACATCCTTCTTGGGTCACTTGTAGAATAAAGTCAAACCCTCAGTCAACTTTGAACCTCAACAAATGTAAATGAATGACTTGTCAAACCTCTAAATCATTTTTAATAGATTTCCCATGAAGTTATATACCACTTTTATTTTTACCCCATCATCAAATTCATACATAATCAAAACTTATAAATTAAACATTATAGAATGGTTTTCCTTTATAAATTCAAATATTTGAATTCCAAAAGTCATTTTTAATGCAAATTTGACTATAGAAACTAGTGAAATATGCCTGAGAGGGAAAATTTACACTATCATAACTTTTTATAGACAACATATAAATACCTAAATTTTAAAAAACATGATATAAGCACAAATTTGAACAAACCCATGTGACCACTTTCTTTTGAAACCTTCACACATGTGAATGTTGATGTCATCAATATTATTACTCGGGTAATTCTACCAAGATGTATAGGATAACCTAGACCTTCACAAGACTACTCATATGGATTCATTTCACTTCCATAAGTACACCAAATACTATTAATCCTACATATTTCCCCTTAAACATGGTCAACACAATACCAATAACCATCATCTTGCCTAACAAAGCAAACACTACAAGGTCCATGCATGCTCACTAAGGCACACTTTGTCATTGAGAACCATCCATACATATCAAATCATGAAAACTTTTGGCCACCTTAGGGAAATAATTGAAAACACCTCAAAAATCTCCCCATTTTTCATTGATGTTAACACTTTTAAAATTTTTTAAAGCCAACAACAAAACTACACACGTACTCTTTCTCTCTACAAACACTTTCTCCCCCTTTGACATAGTGACAAAGTGGGCTTACCTATTGATCCTGAGGACCTATAAATGTTTTCAAATCTAACATAAAAAATGTATTTCCTCTGAGATATGATAAACTCCCCCTATCACTGTGCATACAATTGCTTACCAAGACTACCTCAAACTTGCTCATTAACAACACTCTTCTTTGACCATGCACTACTCTATGAAGAAGAAATGATCAATATAAATAAAATAGGAGTGATCAAACGTTAAAAAAATTTATAGAGACTCCCCCTAAGACACCTAAGCTTAGGTATGCCTTTAGAACCTACAGACCATCTCCAACCATGATGAAACCTCATCGTTACCTTCAAATTTTCTCTCACAAGCCAACTCCATGATCAGCAACAGATGTTCAAACCATTATTCAAACATAAAATATTCTCAAAATAAAATTAAAAAATCTTATGATAACAATAAAACCTTGGTATTTTGGATAAAATGACTAAAAAATCCATTTAAATCACTTAGCCTTGTCTAGAGGCCTAGTAACCCTGCCTAAACCTTACAGAGCACATAATTTTTTGTGTATGCATCTTCATTACTTTAAATTCCATATCTATAGTAAAATCATATTCCCCCTCATGAATTCCAAGAATAATCATCCAACTCTTCCTCTGAACCATAGATCCTTCATAAACTAACCTATAAATTAACCCTCCATTTGCACAAATCCTCAACCATAGAATACACCATACACTTCTAGATGACTATAAAGTAATTTTTGATCACCCATTTATCCATTTTAATAGATTAATTAAGCCTCATCTATCAAATCCTTTGGGAAGGTCATTAAACCACATGGGCTAAAAGACTAGGGCATCAAAGAGAAATATGGTCAACTTACCATATTTTGGATAATTCCATCTCCTAAAACTTCTCTCACACCTATATATAACCAATAAACACTATTGGACCAATTTTTGATGTTTTAATCCTTAAGTAACCCATAGAACCATGAATGTGGTTTTTGTCCTACTAGCCCTTGAGTCAGGACTATCATACCCAAGAGGCATAAAAAAACTTCAACTTGCCCTCAAGAAGCCTTCAAATCCTAAAACCACCTAGAGCATACCTCATGAGGTCAACACACCTTTCTATGCCACAAATTCATCTTGAATACTCATAAATCTTATTTTGACACCTAAAAACCTTAGGACCATACATGCAAACCCTATGTATACCCCTATCATTATGCCAAAACACCCTCAACCAATCATGTGAGCCTTTTGACATTTCCATAGCATCTTTTGCATATAGACACATCAACTCCAACTGGCCTCCACCCTTGTTTGGCCTCATAAATATCAAATACACCAATTTTGTAAGATGAGCACTCACTTGGTAGTGAACACTGAGCAAAATGGTCAAACTAAACAAATGGTCATGAAAGATTCATGTGACCAATCCAATGCATGAAACCCCATGGATTTCACTTAGACACATCCTCTTCACACTCCATATAAACCTTAACTTCAAACTTCATGATTAGGCCTTCTAAATTAGGCATCAAAATATGACTAAATCTTGCCTTTAGGACCAATATCTCTGAACAAAATTCTTGAATCTTTTCATCACAAACCTATGGAGTAATATCATGAACTTGTTTCTCCCCCTTGAATAATGACATTATATGATAAAAACAAGGCTTGGTCAACATGAGATCATCTATTATTATACCATAATGGCATTGGTCTTAAATACTAATCAATAACTCTACATATCTCTATACTAACTATAATCTATTGTACATCACCTAGAGCACACACACTTATTTTTACATGTGAAATATGTCTCTTAATAAGAATAGGCAGAGACACCCACATGTTATACAGAGACTAAAGGTCCCAAAACATAGGAGACTCCCACATCTCCATGCTCTTATTTGACTTGTAATACTACCTCATCATTAAATGGACTTTAAATGGGTTCTTAACTTCATTATTTTCTTTTGACTCAAAATCTTTCTTGATCTTCTTGTACACTTGGGTAGATAAGACTTACTTTTTGACACTTGAAATTGTACCTTGTTTTGCCATGACAAATAATCCATTTTGAACCTATTTTTCATTCACCTCCTTGGGTCTCCATTAATTATGGTTCCTTTTCTTCATATTAGGATAGACATTCTTTGAAATAGAATTATGACCATTCATGTAGAACCTTGATATTTGATCTCTCTTTTGACACTTGAAACAAATAATTTTTTTCTAATTTTACATACCTTGTATATAGGCCATAAAATGACTCCTTGAAGTTTCATTATCCCATTCATACATCTAATCATTTAATTTTATGATAAAGGCATTGTAAGATCTTGTACTATGACCAATCCCTTGACACTTGTAGAAAAAAATGTCATGATATCCTTATGGATTGGTTGACTATCTTGAGTGATGATATTCTTCATGCTTTTCATAATCTTGCTCATAATTCCATGCAAATCTCTTATAAGGAGCTTTTCTTTTACAATCAATGATCCTATGACCAAACTCATGACAAGAATCATAGTAGTCATTGAAGGAGTTAATATACCTTATTGCATTAGGTTTCTTCATTTTATTTGAACTATTGTATCTTTTGAAGTCGTTCATCTTATCCATATTGACATTCTTTGTGTCTTTACTATCACTCTCCTTAACATGATTAGTCCTTTTATCTATCATCATTGTCTTCTCATTCTTATTATCCTTTTGAAAATCTTCATCAAACCCTGGGCCTAACTTGTCATTTGAGATATTTTGATTTATCAATAGGTTATTAATATCAACTATAATTTTCTCAAATTTTTGATATGTTTTAAGCTTACTCATGGCTTGATCTAGTTTCACCTGTAAAGAATCCATCTCTAATTTATAATTAACATTATATTCATCCTTACTCTTTAAATTTTAAGTAAGGGTACAAACCTAAGTTTTAAGATGTTGGGTGATTTCATCATGCTCTTTGACTTCATTGCTCAATTTCTTTCAAAAAATACAATTTTCTCCTCATAGGTCTTGATTATGGATGCTTTATTTCTACTTTTACCTTGTAGAAGCTTCAACTCTTCCAAGTTGTTAATATATATGTATTCAAGATTGACTTTATCATCTTATTCCTTTGAGATATATCCACCAAAGAGATCTCTACCCAAATAACATTCTCCTTCATCATCTTGAAGAGCCATGAATAGTGTTTCCTTATCCTCATCATGAGATGAATCATCACTGTCTGATGTGTTTCCTTCTTCTTTAGTAGATGAGTTACTATCTTCTTCATGGTAAATGCTATTACTATCACTGTATGAATCCTTCATTCCATTTATCCTATTGAATAGCTTTATGTACTTTTTAAGACCCTCATATTTCTTGTACTCATCCTCATGAGATTATTTATGAACTTCCTTATGTTTAGACTTGCCTCTATCTGGGCACTTAGATATAAAATAACCAGCATTACCACATGAAAAACATTTAAAATGGAGCTTCCCTTCATATTTACATAATCTTACATTCAATTTTCTTGAAATCATGGCTTCAAGTTGGTCTTCGTTAAGATCAAAATCTTCAAGACTTAACTTGTTCTTCTTGTCTTTTGTCTCCTTGATCACCTTGAAGGTTTCTTCTTTATTTGGTGGTTTGTCCTCATTGACTCTCATCTCATAGGTAGTAAGGATGCCATGTAATTAATCCATCTTAATCTTGGTGAGGTCATGACTTTATTATAAAATATAATTTTTTTAGTGAAACTTAAGAGTGAGAGACTTTAAAAAAATTTGTACTATAGTAGCTTCTTCAATCTCCTCTCCAAGACATTTGATCAAGTTCACCACCTCATCAACCCTTAAAATATAAGATTCTATAGTATCTTCTTCCTTCATTTTGAGACCCTTAAATTACCTTTGATAAGTCTATAATTTAGTTAATTTAACCTTTGAATCCCATTTATAGATGATATATAATTTGTCCCAAATTTCCTTAGTAGACTTGCAATGGATCACCTTGGTGAACTCAGCCTCTGATAGGACACAAATGATAACGTTCATATCTTTATAACTATTCTCACTCAACTTCTTGTCAGCTACACTAGTTGGATGATTAAAGGGTGTATAATTACCATCCATAATAGATTTCCAAATGTCAAAACATAGAGACATGATGTAGGTATACATCCTTACACTCCAAAAATCATAGTTGGATCCATTGAATAATGGCGCTTGCTTAGTAGAGAAACTTCCTTACATTTGATGACTACCCATTATAACTTTGATCATCATCATGTGGTTAAAATTTGAAAGGTGTGGTTTTGATACTAATTTTTAGAGGTACAATCACTTAGATGGGGTTGTAAAAAATGATGCAATAAATTCAATTCCAAATCCAAAAATTCAAACTCTTAGCCACTTAACATAAGCATTCATAAAGCATATAAACTAGTTATTACAAATAATAAGGAAACTATGCAAGATCAAATCACATAACACATGGATTATGTAGGAAAATATAATGGGGAATAAAACCCACTCTTAGCCTAAAAAGACATGGATTATAGTCCTATAATATATCACAAACAAGAGGCTTTAGTGAAACACCCACTTCACAAGGAGCACCAACCCCTAGGCATGGATAAGCAACCACTTACCCTTAGATATTAAGCACCCACACAACACATCTAATATCAATACCTAAAAAAAATTGATTACCTTTAAATATAATGGATAAATAGTGAATCATAACTCTATTTAACCTTTCACACATAAGTAATGTATCCAAAACAACCTTTTGGATCATTCTGCACCTTTTCACTCATCCTCAATATTTAACCCTACAAAAACACTATTAAAAGATCATAAATATGATCACTAGGTCACACACATATTCCTCACACTACTATACTCTTTAATCCATCCACCAAACACACTCACACTTCTCTTTTCTTCATATATCAAATCTAGAAACCTTCATCTTTGTTTATGATTTTCATAGAGCCTTCATGATCACTACCTTCTTGTCAGCCATAAGACATACATTAACCCTTAAAGCTTCTATCATACTTATAATAAGATCAAAACCACCTCCATAATTCATCCATATATTTAATATATCACCCTTAAGCAACAACACCTTTTAAATAGGCCTAAGCAGCCCTTTTATGTCCATGAAGACCTATTCATCTTTTTAACACTTCACTAAGCAAAAATAGGAGCACAAGACTACTTCAAAGAACATAGGTCCTTGCCACATGACCCTTAGGACACCCTTAATTTATTACATTCATCACTACACACCTATACATATGAAAAACCTATCAACCATTTACCTTGTACATGAAAACATTATGAATGAACAAAAAGTCAATCTTTCAAGCAATGGTTCATATTAAACACGGATTTATAAAACCTCCAAAATCCATATATATGGTCCTTAGGGAGTATAAAACATTATAAAAAATATAATTCACCATGAAACATCTAAACACTACCCAAAAAAAACTCAAACATCCTTATCAGGTCACTTGCAGAAGAAGGTTAAACCCTCAATAAACTTTAAACCATAATAAATGAAAATGTATGATCAATCAAACCTCCAAATAATTTTTCCTATATTTCCCTTGAAGTTATCTAAATTTTTTATTTTAACTCTATCATTTAATTCATCCATCATCAAAATTTATAAACAAAACATTATAGACTAGTTTTCCTTTATAAAATCAAATATTTGAATTCTAATGGTCACTTTTTAATGCAAATTTGACTATGGAAACTAGTGAAATCTACTTAGGAAAAAAACTTTCACTACCATAAATTTTTTTAGACAAAATTTCATGACCTAAAATATAAAACACATGATCTAGGCACAATTCTTAAAAAAATTGATGTGGTCATTTTCTTCTTACACCTTCACATGTGTGAATGTTGAGGTCATCAATCTATTTACTTAGGTAATTCTGCCAAGATGACTAAAATAACCGAGACCTTCACAAGACTACTCATATGATTCCTTTCACTTCCACAAGTACACCAAGAACTCTTGAACCCTTATATGATCCCTCAAACATGGTCAACACAATACCAACATCCATCATCTTGCCTAACCAAGCAAACACTGCAAGGTCCATGCATGCTCACTAAGGCACACTTTGTCATTAAGAACCTTTCATACATATCAACTCGACACTCTTTTACACCTTAAGGACATCATTTAAAACACTTAAATGCATGTGAAATATC
>JARHVA010000014.1:12477500-12545091 GCA_037957365.1 Torreya grandis | reverse complement strand
TGATGATGGAAAATACTATTCAAGACTAGGTATGGTTTATATGAATGGATGGTTGATTCTATTAATATTATATAATGCACCCAACACATTTTATGATTGGTGATGAATATGGTGTTATGATATTACATTGGTAGGTTTGTTGATCCAAAAACTTAGAAGTTCTAGTTGATTAATATTTTAATAACATATAAATAACATAGTAACAATGAATTCTTCGAGAAGAGATGTAGTATACTCAAGATCGCAATACAATTATATGCTTATCTCTGGGAAGAGATGTCTGTCTTCACATTTTGGGTTACCTCTTCATTTATACCCATTTTTAAAGCACAGGGAGGATGTGGAAGGTCACCAATCTCAATGGATATTAAGTGGTTTGACTTCTAAGATTTAAAACAATATAGAATTCGAGGAATTACTATTTTTAGAACTGACTATTTTTAGACTACACTACTAAAATTGAAATTTGGAGCACTTACATTGGATTTTAGAAGGTAAAAATTCATATAACTAATATCCATGCCATATCACAATGTTATTCCCTCTTTATTATCTTTCCAACGATTCAAACGGTGAGTCAATTGGAGCTACGGTGCAAAAGTTATGGCTCCCGAAAGTTTCATCATCAATTGGGGTGGAATTGTCACCCGAATTATCGCCTGAATTATTGCCCAGATCATTTGTAGGGATTTATTTGATGATATTTGATATTTAGTAATACTAAATAATATAACTAAAAACATTTATTAATGGTATTAATTTTTTTTTTAAATGAGAATCTCTATGGAAATTTGAACAAGTGCAAGTTTTTGTATAAAATTTTGGTATTTATAGTTTTAATAGATGGAGTAAGGATGGATGAATAAATATAAATTCCATTATTGATTGGATTATTACAAGAAGCATAACAGAGGTAATAAGTTTCCATGGTTTAGCAACATTTTAGTTAAATTTCATTAAAAAATTTAATAGTATTGTTGCACCAATAACATATTAAATGAGAGGAAAATAAATTGTGTATAAGAGAAACAACATAAAGCTTTAAGTTGTTTGATAAAAAGATTAAAAAAACACTGGTTTTAGGAAATTACCATATTTTAATAAAATGTTTGAGATGGATTTTGATGTTGCACATGTGGGAACTGGTATTGTGTTGAGTCAATAAAGAATGCAAATAACATATTTTAGTAAGAAATTAAATGAGGTGAAAAATAATAATTATACTTATGATGTTGAATTTTGTATAATTTTACAAACATTAAGACATTGGAGGCGTTCCCTGGTGTCTAAGGATTTTATCTTGTTTATAAATCATGAGGCTTTGAAGTATGTGAACACTTAAAATAAGTTAAATAGTAGACACACAAAGTGGGTGACTTTATTTTAGAGATATAATTTTATTTTAAAACATAAATTAAGAAAGCATAATGAAGCAGATGATGCTTTGATTAGGATAGGGGTGTTAGTAACTACTATAGTGAGTGAAGTTGTTAGATTTGAAGTTTTTAAGAAATTATACGATACCGATCTAAATTTTGAAAAGATAGTTAAGCATTATATGAATCCATTATCGGTTGAGAAACATACTATTCATGATGAATATATTAAATATGATGGTTAAATCTTCAAGGGAAAATAACTATGCATTCCAGTCAGGTCTCTAAGAGACAATATTATTAAAGAACTACATAATGGTGGTTTGGATAGAAATTTTGTAAGGCTAAGATAATAGCTTTGGTGGAGGATAAGTATTTATTGGAGAGTTGTAAATGATGTCATGGAGGTGTCTTTCTAAGTGGATTAAGTGATTTGATAGTCTAAGTGACAATGACAAAGTGTGCAATGTGTTTGTCCTAGTATGCTTGAAGGAGGCTTGGTTAATCTTCAATTTTGACATGGTTAGAAAAGTTCAGGGTTGAGTATGGTGATTTGAACATATAAAAGGAGTACTATTAGAAGTCTAGAATGATTTGAGTACTTATGTTCATTAGTGGATTTTATTTGGTTGATCATTGTTTTCATCTAGACATTTTGGGTCTACTGATAAAAAATTTGAGTAGTTAGATTTTTGATGTCACCATTGCCACGTGTGGATGAATCAACAGGAGTTGGTCATATGGTTTTTATTAAATTTATGCCTAGATGTTGTGATAAATCTTAGGTCATAAAACTAAGTGCATCAAAAGATATGCAAGTACAAAGTTGGGCTCCCAGGGAGTTTGATAGTGTTTTCCTATACTTAGCCAAATTTATAATGTGGAAATAAAAATTGAGTAGGAATTTTTATGGTGTTATATTTATTACATGTGATGGTGTGAGGAGAAAATGATCATATGGGTTTATTTAGTTTTATGCCTAGTTATTTTTTTCTAAATTTTATATCATGCGATGAAATACATCAAAGGATATGCATGTGCAAAGTTGGCCTTCTAGAAAATTCTTGACATAGTTGGCTCTATGGTAGAAAGAAATATGAGTGAGTAGCATAATGGAGTTATATCTCACATGCGTGAATTTTTTAGGAGTAGTTTGATACATGGTTGGATTCTTCTTTGAACTAAGATCATATGGTGAAAATTTGAGATTGTGAGATTGATCAAGGCAAAATATATGCCTTTACAAAGTTGGCCTTCCAAATAGATAAGAAATGGTCCCCATAGTCATTTTTGTATGATGTTAAACATTTGGAACTAATAGATATCCAATGGTTCATAGGAGTTTGTACATTTAGATCTATGGTGTGTAGTAAGTCAAATGGGTTAAAGTGTTTATTGGTTAAACTGAATAAAGATCTAGCTCTTTAAAAAGGGATCAACAGAGCATGTTTTTCCAATATGTCTAGAAGCAATGATATGAACATAAGTGTTTTATGTTTAATGTCAAGTAGAGATAAGGACCTAGTTATGTACAAGACATATATGGAGTACATTAAGTCAAATAGTCAAGATGAAGATCTTATGATGAGCAATGAATGGTAAAGGTTGAGTTACTTACAATAATATTGATGATTCATGATTGATCTAAGTAGTGAGGACATGAGATGTGAGTAAAATGATTGAGGTTTAACTATGATTGTTTACATTCGAATATTTGAATTTGTAAAGGAAAGACTAGTGTTTAGTTTTGGGGCCATATCTTTCGATCTAGATATAATTTGCTCATGGTGTAAAAAGAAAATTTGTAGAGGACTCCAAAGGCACATATTGGAATATAAATTTGAAGATCTAAAAGTGTGTATAGTAAAAGTTATACAGGTTCAACATTGATTGTGTTTTCATATATGTTCTATAAGTGACTCGAGAAGGGTGTTCAAGCTTGTTTTGGTATTGTTTCAAAATATTTTGATGAATTAGATATTGGGGAGTGTTATAGACTCCATGAGGACCATATGTGTGTGTTATGAAGGTTTAACCTTTCATATGAAGTATGAATAATGCTTAATAAGTTGACTATGTATTCATTCGTGATGTTCCTATGTACTGGGTTAACGGTTGAGTTCTTTAAACATATACAAAAGTGAGAAAAGTTGAATATGACAATTTAATGATATCTAAGGGAACATAAGGAGTGGAACCATGTCTTTGGAAGTGTTCTTGTGTTCTATTTTTTTAGGAGAAGTGTCAAAGAGGTGAATGGGTCATCATCAGACTTAAAAGGTGACTTATGCCTATTTGAAAGAGAGTTGTGCTTAAGTGTGACCCATGTTAGATGGTTTAAGGGTGAAGGTATGCATTTTTAATGACAAATAAAGATAATGGACTTGATAATTCATGAATGACCAATGAATAGTGAAACCAAATGTGTTGGTTTCTAGACTTGATAGATTTGAGAGACTTGTGCAGGGTTTGTTAGGGAAGAGGATAGGTAGTATGCCTTTTGTATGAGTCGAGGAAAAGAATAGTTTTTTAACTATGTGTATGACCTATAGAACATGTTTCTTATGTCAAAATAGTACTCATGTAGTTTGAGGATATGCAGAGAGATCTATGTGTGCATATGAGGACAATTTGAGTCAAGAAGGAGAGAGATTGTGACATGCCTATATAAGAGGCCTATATGAGATAGAGAGGAAGTTTGTGCAAGGGTTAGAAAATCAAAGATACATAAAAAGGTGTTGAAGACATCAATTATAAGGTGGAGGTGTTCACTTCAAAGGAGGGTCTAAAGGACTTTATCTTCCTTATGAGTAGTTTCTCCTTGTGAAATAGGTGTTTCATTAAAGGATTTTGGTTAAGATGACTTGATCAAGGTTTTTGGTCTAAAGGACATAACCATTCCATGGTTTTAAGGATTGAGAGTGGGTTTTATTCCCCATGAGGGTTTCTAATATGAAGTATGTGTTATGTATTTAATCTCGTATATGTATTAAATGAATGAGCTCTCTTATTAATGTTTCTTGATCAAGTTGATATATGATGATTGTTTAAATATTTTCAAAGGATTGAAATTGAAATTAGAATATTTGGGCTCATTGATTGACCCCCTTCTTAGTGATTTTACCTCTGATAATTGGTATCAGAGTAGGTCCTTCTTGCAATTTTAACCACTTAAAGGTGATCAAAGGTACAATGGTTGATAAAGAGGTTGTGGCTTATCTTCATGAAAAACTAGTATGTGATTTATCAAATGTCAATTCAAGCATGGATGTTGTGATGATGCAAGTGAAAGATATAGAAGCAACAATCAGGAATTTTTAGGTCATGATCGTTAATGGTGTCAACCAAAGGGAGGATCAATTTGAAAATAAAGTCATAACTTAATCAGATGTGCTCTTATCCAAGGACAAAAGGGATTTTAGCTCCACCAAAAGGGTCAATAATGAAAATTCAGGGACATGTAATAATCAAGAGAAAGGTAGGTCAAATTTGAATGATGTATTCAATGGGAACTACTTCTCATGCAATCAATTTAGTCATAACTATAGAGATTGTGCTTTCTATCTAGAGATTAAAATGAATCTTATATTCTACAATTATAACCAACAAGGTCATATAGATAAAAACTGCAAAAGAGATTTTTGGAAAAAGGATATATAAGTCATTGGCACCATCAAATGGTTCAAGAAGACTAAGTATAAGATTGAAGAAGAAAAATATTAGAATTCAAGTGGCCTACCAAAGGAAGAGTCAATGTTTGCTCAAGAAACCTTACATACTAAATTATATGGGAACAAGAGATGGTTCATAGATAATGGATTATTAAATCATATGATAGGAGACAAGATTAAGTTTATATCTCTTAGGAGGACTAACCCAATTTTAGTAAGATTTGGTGACAACAAATATACTAACATAGTTGGCAAAGGTTCTGTGAGTCTAGATAATGGTCATTCTAGGACTAAGAATGTTTTATGTGTAGAAGGATTGAAACATAATCTCTTAAGTGTGAGCCAAATGTGTAAGAAAGCAAATGTTGTAACATTTTATGATGATGTTTTTGAAGTAAGAAAGGTTGGAAAATTAGTTTTAAATGTTTATAAAACATATAACAACAAGTATGTATTCCATGAATCCAAGAAGGAGGAGTGTTTTAGGAATCATTTGGATGAAATTTGTATTTATCATAGAAGGCTTGGACATATAAATTTTGATAACATGGTAAAGATCAGTTCAAAAGGGTTGGCAAGGCATATGTTCAAGAATTATAAGATTCCTCATTCTCTTTGCAAGGCACATCTTCATGGGAATCAAACCAAAAGAAGATACAAATCTAAGGAGTTCTCCACTACAAAGCCATTAGAGTTGATTAACATTGATCTAATAATGTGGGCATATGAGAACCCTATTGAGTGTGGAGACCTTTGGGACTATCACATGACCATGGTGACACATTTTGCAGGATTAAAGAGCTCTTAGGGTGTGGGTAATGCATTTATAATATACTCCACCTATGAGTGGAATATTATTAAATGTTTATTTAATAATTTACATGTGACTTCCTCATTTATTGGAAGTCAGATTGATTTATTTATTTTTAGGGAGTTAATTGTTATATTTATTTATTTCCATGCGACTTCATTTTTTATTGGAAGTGGAATTGATTTGCTTATTTTTAAGGATATTAGTTGTTCATTGGAAAATGTATTGACTTCTTTGTTACAAGAAGTTAGTTATGATCACATGATTGTGGGAAAATGTGCATTAAAAGGTGGAAAGTCAATCTTGGAATGTTCCTTCTTGGGTAAGATTTGGGATGAGATTGATGAGGTGGAACTGAGTTTTCCTTTTTGAATGATGCTTATCTTGGATAAGCATGGCACAATTTCTCCTCCTTTTATGGATTTTCCTTCATTTTCTATATATACAAGGTGTGGTGTTGCCTTTAGAGGTTGATGATTTATTTTTAGGGAGTGGATTTAAGGATCAAAGTCAAAGTGTAATTGTTTTTATCAAAGTGGAGGTGTTTATTGTAGGGTGTGGTATAACAGCTTGTGAGATACAACATTATGCAGGTATAGGTGAAAGTGAAAATTTTTGTGCAATATTTTCTATAGGATATATTTTTCTCTCTCTATGAGAGTTCATTATAATCTTATTTTATATTATTGTTTTATTTGAGAACTTTCTTGGTGGATGTAGGACACATTGGGTGAACCATGGTAGATTTGTGTTATGTGTGATTGATTTTTTTTCTCTCCATTTATGCTTTCATAATATCTATGATTTGAAGATTGTTTCCATGATGCATGCTATTGCATAAATTAGATCTAATCTATGGTTATATTAAATTTGATTTATTTTTTTAAAATTCCTAACAAATGGTATTAGATCCATTGGTTTTTTGTTTTACTGAAGTGGTAAAACATAGGAAATGTTATTAGCTTGAGTGGGAGCTATGTGAGAAGGGATTAGATTCAAAGTGGAGAAGTTTGATTGTAAGAATTTTGGTTTGTGAAAAATGTAGATGGAAGATTACATGTATCATAAGGAGCTATATCTCCCCTTAGAGGGGAATGTAGAATAATTATAAGTATGAGTGATGTGGATTGGTCATTGCTTGATGGGAAGGCATTAGGATCCATACGGTTATCCCTTGCATCTTTTATTGCATTTAATATTTATAATGAGAAAACCACAAAAGATATCATGGATAAACATGGAAAGTTATATGAGAAACCCTCTATTTTAATAAAATGTTTCTTATGAAAAGATTATTTAACATGAAAATGTCTGAGAATGGTTCTATTGTTAATCATATAAATGACTTTAATATAGTTTTAAGTATGATCACTTCTATTGGAATTAAGTTTTATGATGAAGTTAGAGCTTTACTAATCTTATGTTATTTACCTGATAGTTGAGATAGTTTAGTTATGGCTATGAGTAATACAGTCCCTACCAGGGGAAGCTTAAATTTTGAGAATGTTGTAAGTGTGATTCTCAACGAGAAGATGCGAAGGAAAAGCATTGGTGAATCATATTCAAGTAATGCTTTATCTATTGATAATAAATGGAGGAAAAAGGATAAGAGCAAAGGCAATCATGGAAAGTTAAAAGGTAGATCCAAGTCTAGATCTAGATTCAAGATGATATACTGACATTGTGGGAAGAGTGGACACCCAAAGAAAGATTGTTGGTCACTTTAGAATAAGAATGCCAACAAAGAAGAAATGAATGAGGTAAATGTGACATTAGGTAAATCAAGTTAGGATCCCTTAATTATTTTTATGGATAGTTTTTTTGAGTCTTGGGTTTTAAATTTAGGGCTTCTTTTTCATGCCACCCACATAGGCATTATTTTACTGATTATGTTCAAGAAAATTTAGGACATGTTTATCTTGGAGATGATGAACCATGTGAGATGGTAGGTAAAGGTTATGTTCAGGTTAGAATGTAGAATGGGAACACATGGATCCTTAAGGATGTTAGACACGTGCTTATGTTGAGATAAAATCTGGTTTTAGTGGGGAAATTGGGTAGTGAGGGATGTTTAGTATTTTTTACTATAGATTCTTGGAAAGTTACCAAAGGTGTTCTTATAATTTCAAGAGGTAAGAAAGTTAGTACTTTATATTTAACTATTAATGTTGATTCTACTAATTTAGTTGCTACAGATGGAGATGAATTTATGTGGCATTACAGGCTTAGTCATATGAGCCATAAGGTCATGTAGATCTTAAAAGATAAGTTTCCTAGATTGAAAGATTTAGATCCAGAATTCTATGAGAATTGTGTGTATGGGAAATAGAAGTGGGTTAAGTTCTTGAATGTTGGACCTATAAAGAAAAAACACAAGTTAGATCTAGTACAGTCAGATGTATAGGTACCAGCTCAGGTATCTTCTATTGGTGGATCCAATTATTATGTTACCTTTATTGATGATGCAACTAGGGAATTTTAGGTTTATTGCATTAAAAATAAATTTGATGTATTTAATACTTTTAAGAAGTGGGAAGCCTTGGTTGAGAATGAAACATGTCTCAAATTGAAATGTCTCAGATCAGATAATATAGGTGAGTATTATAGTAATGCTTTCTTTGATTATTGTTCTAACAATGTAATCCATAGGCAAAGGATGGTTCCAAGAACTCCATAATAGAATGGAGTATTTGAAAGGATGAACATAACAATAATGAAACATGCCAGGAACATGAGGTTACATGCAGGGTTGACTTTATAGTTTTGGGCAGAAGCAGTTAGAATGATAATATATCTAATTAATAGAGGACATTCTATGCCTTTAGATGGAGCCATTCTTGAATAAGCTTGGTCTGGTAAGAATATTGATTATTATTTTCTTAGTCTTTGGATGTGAGGATTTTTCTCTCATTCAAAAAGAGAATATGACTAAGTTAGAGGCTAAATTAGAGAAATACACATTTGTTGGTTATGGTGTGGATGACTTTGGTTTCTATCTATGGATCATTAAAGATAAGAAAATATTTGAGATTAGAGATGTAGTCTTTAATGAAAAAGTCATATATAAGGATTAGTTATAGTAATAAGAATATGAACATAAAGAGTACATAGTATTAAATAACATTATAGATGGCAAAGTATCTAATGATTTAGTTCAGGAACCTTATACACAAGGATCTCAAAATCCTATGCTAAGAAGGTCTTCTAGGGTAAGAAGAACACTTGAACATTTTTCTCCTTTGAATTATTTATTACTCACTAACAATGGATAACTAGAGTGTTATGAGAAAGTAATGTAGGCAGATGCCAAGATGAAATAGAAACTAGCCATGGATGAGGAGAATATATCTCTCATGGAGAACCAAATGTGGGATTTGGTAAGGCTACCCAAGGGCAAGATTGCATTGCCAAACAAGTGGATATTTACAATAAAATAAGAAGATGAAGGGAGAAAGAGGTATAAAGATAGGATGGTGATCAAGGGGTTTATAAAAAAATTAGGTATTGATTTTGATGAGAGTTTCTTTCTTGTTGTAAAAATGACTTCTATTACGACTATTCTTGGTTTAGTTACAGTTGAGGATTTGCACTTAGAATAGTTAGATGTGAATACTACTTTTCTTCATGGTGATTTGGATGAAGAGTTGTATATGAATTAGCCATAGGGATATGAGGTCAAAGGGAAGGAGAACTATGTGTGCAAACTAAAGAAGAGATTATATGGCCTGAAACAAGATCCATGGCAATGGTATA
This sequence comes from Torreya grandis, assembly GCA_037957365.1. NCBI lineage: Eukaryota > Viridiplantae > Streptophyta > Pinopsida > Cupressales > Taxaceae > Torreya > Torreya grandis. Next base: position 12,535,480 of record JARHVA010000014.1, on the reverse strand, counting down.
GGAAATTTGATTATTTTATGTTAGAACAAATATATCAAAGGTGTCATTCTGACCATTACATGTAAATAAAATGTTTTGATGATGGTTCCTTTATTATATTTTTCTTGTATGTTGATGACATGTTAGTTGTAAGAAAGAACATACAACATATTCATATGCTCAAGAAACATCTTAGTGACTCCTTTTCATTAGGAATTGGGTGCTACAAAGTAAACTCTTGGTATGAGGATTTCTTATGATAGAAAGGAGATGAAGCTAATCTTATGCCAATCAGAGTATGTGAAGAAAGTCTTGGAAAGGCTTAGAATGTTGGATGCTAAATATATTGGTACGCCTTTGGCAGACCACTTTATATTATCAAAGGAGTAGTGTCACAAGATGGAAGCTAAAAAGATAAAGATGTCCAAGGTACCTTACTCATCGGTAGTTGGTAGCTTGATGTATGCCATGGTTTATACTAGGATGGATATTTCTCAAGTAGTAGGAGTTGTGAAAAAGTATATGAGTGATCCAGGTTATGAGGATTGACAGTGAGTTAAATGGATTCTTTGATATTTGAGAGGAACCATGGATTTTGTATTATGTTATGTCGGATTAGATACCACTTTTCATGGTTATGTGGACTCAAATATGGTAGGGGATATTGATAGTAGGAGAAGTATGACATGTTATATATTTACTATTGGAGATACAATGATTAGTTAGATTTATAGGATATAGAAGGTTATGGCTTTGTCAACTGCAAAGGTAGAGTATGTTGTTGCCATGGAGGCTAGAAATGAGATGATTTTGTTGCAAGAGTTGTTTTGAGAGTTGGGGCATGAGAAGGATGTTGGGAGACTACATAGTGATAGTCATAGTGCTATTCATTTGGCAAATAACTCCTCTTTTCACTCGAGGATGAAACACATTTAGTTACATTATTACTACATTAGGACAACATTTGAGAACTTGGTTAAGCTGGAGAAGATTCATACTAGCCAAAATCCTATAGATACGATGACCAAGGTGGTCGCATTGGACAAGTTGAGACTATGTTCATATTTGGTTAGCCTTAGTGGTCAGGGAGCAGGGATAGATTTTTTTTAGGAGAAACGATCTCCAAGTGGAAGATTGTGGAGTGTGGAGCCCTTTAGGGCTATCACATGACCATGGTTGCATAGTTTAAGGGCTTAGAGAGCTCCAATGGTGTGGGGAATGCATTTATCCTGTACTCTAGATGTGAGTGGAATATTATTAAATATTTATTTAATAATTTCCATGTGACTTCATCATTTATTGGAAGTGGGATTGATTTCCTTATTTTTAGGGAATTAATTGTTATATTTATTTATTTCCATGTGACTTTATTTTTTATTAGAAGTGGGATTGATTTCCTTATTTTTAGGGATATTATTTGTTCATTGGAAAATGTATTGTCTTCCTTGTTACAAGGAGTTGGTTGTGATCACATGATTATTGGAAAATGTGCCTTAAAAGGTGAAGAGTCAATCTTGGCACGTTCCTTCTTGGGTAAGATTTTGGATGAGCTTGATGAGGTGGAATTAAGTTTTACTTTGTCAATGATGATTATATTGGATAAGCATGACACAATTTCTCATCTTTTTATGGATTTTTCTTCATTTGCTATATATACAAGGTGTGGTGTGGCCTTTATAAGTTGATGGTTTATTTGCAGGGTGTTGCCTTGAGGATCAAAGTCAAAGTGTAGGTGTTCTATCAAAGTGTAGGTTTTTATTGTAGGGTATGGTATAGAAACTTGTGGGATACAACATTGTGTAGGTGTAGGTGAAAGTCCAGCTTTTTGTGCAACATTTTGTACAAGAGATTTTTCTATCTCTACGAGAGTTCATTGTAATCTTATTTTAGATTACTATTTTATTTGATAACTTTCTTGGTGGATGTAGCTCACATTGGGTACCATTATAGATATATGTTATGTGTGATTGATTCTTGTTCTCTCCATTTATGATTTCATAATATCTATGATTGAAGGAATGTTTCCATGATGTATGTTATTGCATAAGTTAGAACTAATTTATGGTTATATTAAATCTGATTTAAGAGTTTCTAATTCCTAATAAACCTAAAGTATTCAAGATAATATATATTTCATGCTTCTCATTAAATATTTTACTAGGATGGCTTGGATCTTTTTTCTTAAAGAAAAATCAAACACTTTTACAAAATTTATGACATTCAAAGCACTTGTAGAAAATGGTAAAAGGTCAAAGATTAAGTGTGTAAGATCAGACAGAGGAGGCAAGTTTTGGTCTCATGAATTTTATGATTTTTATGAAAAAAGGGATACGGAGACACTATTCTATTGTTAAAACACCATAATAGAATGGTGTTTTTGAAATAAACAATAGGATTGTTGAAGAGATGAGTAGAACCATGATTAGAGATTCAAAACTATTAGATAGTTATTGGGAAGTGGAAGCCAACACTTCAGTTTACATCCTAAAAAGGTGTTCAATTAAAAAAATGGTTATAATACTCCATATGAGTTATGGAATAATAGAGAAGCTAATGCCAAACATTTTAGAGTTTTTGACAGCATGTGATTCATCAAAAGAGATGAAGAGAATCTTTCTAAGTTTGATTCAAGGTATGATGAGGAAATATTCTTAGGTTAATCTTGTATCAATATTTCCTATAGGTGATTCAGTAAGAGATTTCACAAGATTGTTGAAATTTTAAATTCAAGGGTAGATAAGAATAGTAGAGTCAAGAAGCTAAAATTACAAGTAAGTGACTCAATTCAAAATATTATTTCAAACAATGATGAGTTATCTATTCATATAGATGATGAAGATGAAGAGGAGGAAGAAAGACAAGATTATCAATCTCTATCTAGAAGAATTCAAAAAGATCATCCAATCTCTCAAATTATTAGAAATGTTGGTGTAAGGTTGTAGACTAGAAGGAGAATGTTGATAATTTAGAATCAATAAAACTCAGCTCTATTATCCATGATTGAACCCAAAACATTCATAGAAGCTAACAAAGATGAATTTTGGAATCATGTAATGGATGAAAAAATTGATCAAATAGAAAGGAATGAAATATGGAACTTAGTTCCTAGACCAAAAGATAAAAATGTGATAGGTACCAAGTGGGTTTTCAAAAACAAGATGAATGAAAAAGGAGAAATCACAAGGAACAAGGCTAGATTGGTGTGTAAAGGATATGCTCAGGTTAAAGGAATAAATTTTGATGAGTCTTTTTCTCCTATGGTAAGAATGGAAGTAATTAGACTCTTCTTGGCATATGCAAGTTTTATGGGGTTTAAGTATATCAAATGGATGTGAAATCTATGTTCTTGAATGACAACTCATAAGAAAAAGTCTACATTGAGTTACCTAAAAGATACTTCATATAAATTAATAAAGATTATGTGTTTAAACTAAATAAGGCTTTGTATGGTCTTAAATAAGGTCTTAAATCTTGGCATGATAGGCTAGATAAGTATCTTTTAAGTCAAGGTCTTAAAAATGGGGTAGCTAATAGTAATTTGTACAATAAGACAGAACGTAATAATAAATTGATAGTTGTTTTTTATGTTTATGACATATTTTTTGGATCTAAAAATGATAAAATGAGAAGAGAATTTGTAGCAACAATGAAGATTAAGTTTTAAATGTCAATATTAGGATAACTATCTTTCTTCTTAGGATTATAGATTAATCAACTTGATGCAGGGATATTCATTTCACAAGCTAAATACATTAAGGATATGTTGAAAAAGTTTGACATGATGGATTTTAAGCCAATGGGTAATCCAATGATCACATGATGGAAGTTAAGTAAACTAGACGACTCATCAAAATTTGATCAAACTTTGTATAGATCCATGATTGGAAGTCTTTTGTACTCTACTACTTTTAGGCCTAATATCATGAAAGTAGTTGTTCTTGTAGGAAGGTTTAAAGATGACCATAGAGAGTCTCACTTAAAACTAGTTAAAAGGATCATGAGATATCTCAAATGAACCTTAAATTATGGTTTATGTTATCCCATGAGTAAAGAATTATTTTTCAAATCATATACTGATGCAAATTGGGTAGGATGTGTGGATGATAGGAGGAGTACCAATGGTGGGGTCTTATTCATGGTGGAATGCTTGGTGTCTTGGATAAGTAATAAGCAAGCCTTAGTGTTTATATTAGCTACAAAAATTTATTATATATCAGCCACTTCTTGCTGCACACAAGTCATGTGGTTGAAACAAACTTTGAAAGATTATAAGATAAGATAAAATGGACCTTGTCCTATCTATTGTGACAACACTAGTGAAATTAGTATCTCAAAGAATCCTATTATGAACTCAAAAACTAATAAAATTAATATTAAATATCATTTATTGAGATAAAAAGTGAGTAATCAAAGTCTTAAGTTAGAGTATGTGCTTAAAAAAGAGTATTTTGCAGATATTATGACCAAACTATTGTCAAAAGCTACATTTGAGTATATAAGACAAATATTGGGTGTAATTTATTTATATATGAATAAATAGAATGTATTTAGTTAAAGAGGAGAAAAAATTTCATAAGCTTGCTATAGAGGTTTGTAAATAAGCTATAGTGCAGATGCAGAGCTGGTGGTCATGGAAGTGTCTTAAAAGAGAAGGTTAGTAAATTTATTTGGTGGTTCTTCATGGTGTTTAGAGATATGAAGATGCTTAAGTGATTAAATGGATCATAAATATTATTTGGAATCCCTCTTAGATGTTTCTTGGTGATTTCCATCATATTTTAGTATTTTTGTGTGTTCTTTCATCATTGGTTGCAGTGCTTGGTTGAAGAGAGTGTTGGCATGGAGAAAGAAGAAGTTGACAAGGCAAAAAGAGGTAGGATCAAGATAAGAGGGAGTTTATACCATATTTATAAGGTGATACTCTCCTATTTTGGTCTTTTTAGGTCCTTAGGATCAGATTGTGCCCACTTTGTCATCATGTCAAAGGGGGAGAAAGTTTCTAGTGTGAGAGTGCTTGAAGAGAGAGAAGAAAGGTGAGTTGTATACAGATGGGTGTTGACTTAATGATAACGAAAGATAACTTTGGAGAGTTTTAAATGAGGTATTAGTGATTTCATGAAGGTTTCCTAGTGATTGGATGAAGTGCCTTGATAGTATAAGTGATAATGACATTGATAATGATAAAGTGTGCAATGGGTTTGTCTTAGTATGCTTGATGGAGGCTTGGTTGATATTCAGTTTGGAATGGATAGAGATGTTTAGGGATGAAAATAATGATTTTATTATGTAAAAAGGGTCATATTAGAAGTCAATAATGATTTTAGTACTTGTGTTCATGATTTTATTTCATCTGGTTGATCATTGTTTTCATCTAGACATTTTTTAGGTCTAGTGACAAAAAATCTGAGTAGATAGTTTATTGACATCACCATTGTCACATGTGGATGATTCAAATGGATTTATTCATATGGATTTTATCAAAGTTTTGCCTATATATTATTTTCTAAATATTATGTCATGCAACTAAGCTCGTCAAAATATATGCAATTGCAAATTGAGGCTCCCATGCAGTTTGACAATGTTCTCCCATACTTAGCTAAATTTGTAATGTGGCAAAAAAAAATGTGTAAGAATTTTGATGGTGTTATATTTATCATGTGTGAAAGTGTGAGGATAAAATTATCATATTGGTTTGTTTAGTTTTGTGCCTAGTATATTTTCACTAAATTTTAGATCATGCAATGAAGCTCATCAAAAGATATGCATGTGCAAAGTTGGCCTTCTAGATAGTTCTTGACATAGTTAGCTCTGTGGTAGAAAGAAAATGAGTGATAAGATTAATGGAGTTATATCTTGCATACATGAAGTTTTCAAGAGTATTTTGACACATGATTGAATTTCTCTTTGAACGAATATCATATGGTGAAAATTTGAGATCATGAGATTGATCGAGGTAAAAGATACACCTATGTAAAGTTGGAATTCTAGGAAGATAAGCAGTGGTAAACATAAATAATATTTGCATGATGTTAAATATATGGACTTGATATAGATCCAACAGTTTGTGTAAGTTCGTACATATAGATCTATGATGCACAATAAGTCAAATGGGTCAAAGTGTTCATTGGTTAAACTGAATAAAGATCAAGCTCCTTACAAAAGGATAAATGAAGCATGTACATTACAAGATGTCTAGAAGTAGCTAGATGAGAACAAGTGTTTGATGTTTAATGTTAAGCAGAGATAAAGATTGAGCTAATATAAGAGATCGATAGAGCGTATTTAGTCAAATAGTCAAGACGAAGATCTAACGATGAGTGCTAAAAGGTAAAGGTCACATATATTACAATAAGATCAATAGTGAATGATTGATCAAAGTATCAATGACATGATATACGAGTAAAGTGACTAAGGTTGAACTATAACCATTTGTGTTTGAATATTTGAATTTATAAATGAAATACTAGTGTTTGGTTTTTGGGCCATCTCTTTTGATCTAGTCAAAATTTGCTCATGGTGTAAAAATAAAATTTGTAGAGGACTCCAAGGTGAATTTTGAAATATAAATTTTAATATTTGAAAGTATGTAGAGTAAAATTTATTAATGTTTAAAATTTACTATGTTTTTGTATATGTTCTACAAGTGAACTGAGAAAGGTGTTCTTGCTTGTTTTGGTATTATTTCAATCTCTTGATAAATTAGATATTGGGGAGTGTTTTAGACTCTATGAGGACCATTTGTGTGAATTATGAATGTTTAAGCATTTGAATAAATTCTAAAAAATAATTAAAAAGTTGATTTTGTATTCATTTATGATGTTCCTATGCATGAGGTCAGTGTTTGAGTTGTTTGAACATATGCAAAAGTGAGAAAATTTAACTATGATCATTTGAGAATATTTAAGGGGATATAAGGAGTGGACCCATATATTTTAAATCATTCCTATATTCTTAATTTTGCTTGAAGAAGTGTCAAAGAGGTGAATTGGTCATAATAGGACCAATAAAGTGACTTAGGCCTGATTGAAAGAGATTTATGCTTAAGTGTGATCCATGTTAGATGCCTTAAGGGTGAAGGCATGTATTTTGACTAATAAGGAAAGATTTTAGAATTGATAATTCATGAATTCTCTATAAATTGTGAAACCAAATGTGTTCATTTCTAGACTTGATAGATTTGCGAGACTTGTGTAATGCTTATTGGTGAAGAGGATAAGTAGTGTGTTGGATGAGCTAAGGAGAAAAATAATTTTTTGACTATGTGTATGACCTATAGATCATATTTATGATGTCATAATAGTGCTATTGTGGTTTGAGGATATGCAAATAGGTCTACATGTGCATATGAGGATAGTTTGAGTGAAGAAGGAGAGAAATTGGGACATGCCTATGTGGGAGGCATGTATGAGATAGAGAGGAAGTTTGTGTAGGGGTTATAAAATTAGAGATCCATCATTCAAGTTTTGAAGACATCAATTTTAAGGTGGAGGTGTTCAATTCAAAGGATGGTCTAAAGGACTTGATATTCCTTAGGGGCAATTACTCCTTATGAAATAGGTGTTTCACTAAAGGCCCTTGGTCAAAAGGACTTGATCAAAAATTTTGGTCTAAAAGAATTGATTGGTCTCTCATTTTTAATTTTTTGAAGGACAAGTAGTCCATGTCTTATAGGATTGAGAGTGGGTTTTATTCTCTATGAGCATTTCCCACAAGAACTATGTGTTATGTGTTTTATCTTGTATATACATTAAATGAATGAGCTCTCTTGTTAATTTTGCTTAATCAAGTTGATATATATTAATTTTTTAAATAGTTTGAAAAGATTGAAATTAAAATTAGAATATCTAGGCTCACTGATTAACCCCCCTTCTCAATGATTATATCTATACCATTATTTTTATCCAAAATATGAAGAGAGATGTGGCAAGGTATGTTTCAAGATGCAAAATATGTCAAGTGTCTCAAGGCCATGCATATAATGTCAGGAACCTAGAACAATAAATATGCTCTGATACCACTTGTCAAGATCTTGCTCCACCAATAGAGCACATATGATTACTTCTTGTATTAGCAACTAAACACAGAATTTAACCAGAATCAATAAGTAACTAGAAATATGAAAGAACACAGGAATATGAGAGACAATACACAATTGTGTTAATAATCACTCAAAAGAATATGCAATAAAGAAGATGCCACTTCTTCTTCCACCTCAAAGGCTCACCACACCTCAAGACCTTCTTCCCTCTCTCTCTCGGTCCCAACAATCAACTCCAATATAGCATTGATGTTTACCTCTCCAACCAGTCAGTAACACACTGCCAATACATCAAGTACACAATCGTACTCCAAGTAAATCTCTTGCTCTCTACTACTACCTGCAAATCACTAGACCTTACTCACCATTGTAGATCTCCAAAAGAAGCCATGCTTACCTGCTGACTAAGATCATACAAATACGAAGAACCCTTCTGATTCTCTAAACCAGTACCCACCTTGGTACTGTGGCACTAGGAGGAACACACCATTGCTCTCCTCTCTCAGAAGGAGCTTAATTGCTCTCTTACTCTCTAGCTACAATTTTACAATACATGCCAATGGGTCTATAAATAGATCCCAAACTTGAACAATAACTTAGACTCTTAGTTTACTATAATTATCCACGCAGCTCAAAGCTCAAAATAGCCTTTACATGCAAACACTCTATCCACTAAACTAACTGTTCATGTAATGAGCAGTTCTAGAACACACAGGCAATCGATGCTGGTCCCTGCTTGCCTGGTGCTACCAACATCGACCAACTTCCTACCGTCACCAGTTTCCTTCTGCACTGATCATGACCGACGTTGGTCATGCTATCGACACCAGTGCTTATGGGTCTTCAGCAACCATTTGTTTCTTTGTCTGCAACAAGTTGAAGCTTTTAGCTCCACAACCTAACAATCTCCCACTTGGAGATAAATAGCTACAACTATACCTGTACCTATACATCATCTAGTTTGTTCCATTGGCTCTATATCCCTCTTCAAGATCACTCTTGAAGACCAACCACCACAAAACCTGTAGTGCAAAACCTGTCATCCAAATCTCTTGCTGCATCTGCATCTACAAATACCTGTAGAAAAGAACTTGACCTTGCATAGCATGTGCATTTGCTGCTGGTCCCTGTAAGAATCCACTGAACTGCCCTCCAGTACTTCTTTCCCGATTTGGCTCCAAACTTTCTGACAACTCCCACTGCTTGGGAAAACTCAGGTCTACACTAGACCTCATGTGATTTTGAACCCTATTCCAAGCTAAACTTAAACTATCCAGCCCTTGGTGTGCTTTCTAATTCTGCATCCTGCATCATGAACCCCACCAGCACTGTCTTCACACCAGCTCCCACTGGAGATAGAATCTCCATGTCTCTTATGCCAAAGAATTTCACTGCTCTAAATTCTTCCTAACATACCTCTGAACTAACCTTACCCTTAGTTCAGCAAATCCCTGTATGTACAAACCTGCTAGCAAATTACCCACATACAATAACTAGATAATGTCACGACTCATTATCCACCTGGTAAGACAAAACCACAACAGTTACACTGACATTGACTGAAGCCATGCTTAGTCATCCACCTGTCAAACCTGTACCACTGTCCTGCAGCTACCTCAAGACCATATGCCTTGGCCTTCCATCTCACATGTCCATCCACTCTCTTCTTTAACTTGGGAATCCATTCCGTCTCTCAGTGCTTACTTCTAGCTGATAACTCCACCAACAAATACCTGTTTGGTTCTTCTCCAAGGACTCACTCCTCATCTGTGCCAAGCTCCCACTATTTTTGGATTCTACCTTCATTGCTTCTTCTATCTTCCTAGTTCTTGACCATCAGTAAGTAATATAAAGAAGGTGAACAATGAATATGAGGTTCACTTACCCTTTCTGACCTCAATATGAGCATTTGAGACTTGTTGACAGCTTGCTGTCCACGCACCATCTGTTCCAGTGACTGATCTCGACCATCTCCTAGTCTGCTCCTGACCGATGTCGGTTCCCTGCACTGACCCTGACTACCGACGTCATTTCTCTGGCTGATGCTGGTATCCCTTCTACCAATGTCAGTTCCTTCATGACCGACGTCGGTCTTCCTGTTGCCGATGTTAGTTACTGTCTGATCGACGCTGGTACCTGTGTTCACCTGTGAGTGATAACTTTTTACCCACGAGCTCTCCATAGATCAAAACCCTGTTCAAATCAACACAGCCCTGCTCAGAATAATTCAGTTCCCTCACCTGATCTCTGTCCGTCATCTCCTCCATGAACACCAAGGCTTTCCAGTTCTTTAGCTTGTCAAAAACATCTGTCCTCCACTTAAGAACATGCATTCCCCTCCTACATATGTGACCAAGCCTACAAAGCCACATCTCTATAACAAAAGGCGAATCAGTAATATAAGTAGATAGATAAAGGATACCTACTTTTTTACCACCATCTAATTCAAGTATATCCACTATGAGAGTTACAGTGCATCTCTCATCACCCAAATTTCTTGAAGAAATTAGACTCATCTCCGAGACTGGTACCTGCATGACTTCTTTCACCACCTGTGTGTTATCTGTTTGCAATTTCAGCTTCACTTCCCCTTTGCCAATCATCTGACAAGGCTCTCCAACCCCTAAATAAATCTCTCCAAAGACATACCCATGAAAAGATGCTCTATTTTGGGCTGCATGGAAAGAGGAAAAAGAATCTATAAACAAAGATTCTAATTTATTCAGAGCAACCTGTGCAACATCACCTGCAACATCTGCTTCTACACGTTGATCTTCTATCAACCAACAATCTCCTTTTACCTGCTCTTTCTTTTCATCTATCAGACCATTCATGCTATTCAGTTTCTCCATTCGTAGCTTACTATCTTCTGCCATTGCTATACTCCCACTCAATCTAAAACCCCTGTGAGTGACCTATAATCAACAAACACTACCAGATCTGAACCACCTGTTAGTCAACCCAACTAAAAGCTCTGATACCACTTGATGGTATCAGCTCTTGAACCTACAACCAAGGCTCTGATACCACTTGTCAGGAACCTAGAACAATAAATATCCTCTGATACCACTTGTCAGGATCTTGTTCCACCAATAGAGCACATATGATTACTTCTTGTATTAGCAACTAAACATGGAATTTAACCAGAATCAATAAGTAACTAGAAATATGAAACAACACAGGAATATGAGAGACAATACACAATTGTATTAATAATCACTCAGAAGAATATACAATAAAGAAGATGCCACTTCTTCTTCCACCTCAAAGGCTCGCCACACCTCAAGACCTTCTTCCCTCTCTCTCTCGGTCCCAACAATCAACTCCAATATAGAATTGATGTTCACCTCTCCAACCAGTCAGTAACACGCTGCCAGTACGTCAAGTACACAACTGTACTCCAAGTAGATCTCTTGCTCTTTGCTGCTACCTGCAAATCACTAGACCTTACTCACCATTGTAGATCTCCAAAAGAAGCCATGCTTACCTGCTAACTAAGATCATACAAATACGAAGAACCCTTCTGATTCTCCAAACTAGTACCCACCTTGGTACTGTGGCACTAGGAGAAACACACCATTGCTCTCCTCTCTCAGTAGGAGCTTAATTGCTCTCTTACTCTCTAGCTACAATTTAACAATACATGCCAATGGGTCTATAAATAGATTTTAGAATTGAACAATAACTTAGACTCTTAGTTTACTATAATTATCCATGCAGCTCAAGGCTCGAAATAGCCTTACATGCAAACACTTCGTTCACTAAACTAACTGTTTGTGCAACGAGCAGTTCTGGAACACACAGGCGACCAATGCCGGTCCCTGCTTGCCTGGTGCTGCCGACGTCAGCCGAATTCCTGTCATCGCTAGTTGTCTTTTGCACTGATCATGAGCGACGTCGGTCATGCTGCCGACGCCAGTGCTTATGGATCTTCAACAACCATCTGTTTCTTTGTCTGCAACAAGTTGAAGCTTTTAGCTCCACAACCTAACATATAATACAAGATTTTAGATACCATTATTAATGCTAAGAGGACCATGGACATATTTGAATATGGATTTCATGTTAGAATTACCAAACACATAAAGATGTAATGATGTAATTTTTGTTGTTGTATAAAATTATTCTAATATGGTTTATTTTATTTCATATAAGAAAACCAATCATGCCACTAGAGTTGCATAAATATTTTTAAGGATGTGAGATTGAATGGTGTTCTAAAAACCATTGCATTAAATAGGGACACAAAATTTATAATTGATTTTTAGAGGACATTATGGAAGATGTTGGGAACTAAGCTATAATTTAGTAGTGCATACCATGTGCAAACACATGAATAGATAGAAGTTGTAAACATGAATTTGAGAAATATTTTGAGATGCATAGTTAGAAAGAAACTGTAGTAATGGGACTTGGATTTACCACATGTTGTTTTTTCATATAATAGTTTAGGGAATAGGTCAATAGGAAAATCACTATTTCAAATTGTTTATGGGATAAATCCTATGGCTATTTTATATTTGGTATAATTACCGATTACAGTATGAGTTAGTGACGATGCAGAAGTATTTAAAGATCATATGTAATAGTTACAAGATGAAGTGAGAAGAAAGCTATAGGAAAGTAATGACAAGTATAAAGTAGTAGTATATAGAAGAATGAAGTCAAATGTATTTGCAAAAAGATATTTAATGATGATTTACTTGAGGAATGAAATATTTCCAATATTCATATTAAAAAAATTGAAGTAAAATAATGTTGAACCATGTCAAATTGTGAAGAAAATCAATGACAATGTTTATGAGCTAAATTTACAACAAAATTTTGATATCTCTAAGTATTTAATGTTTCAAATTTACATGACTTTCATGGAGAGGATGGTGGAGGGAAAGAAGATGAAGAAACAAATTGGTAGCAACATGTACCAAAGAAGAAAAAATATAACAAAGGTTATGAATAAGAAGATAATGCACATAAGGCAAGGGAGTTATAATAGGTATATGGTACAGTGAAATTGACGAAAACAAGAATAAAACACTTATATTTTAGAATTAGAGGTGAAAAATATTGACAAAAATAAATGGTAGGGTTTCAATCATGGAAACTCATCAGAGCTGAGTTGATTTCAACTAGAGGAAAATGATGTAGAGACCAAACTTATGGAAGCCATAATTTTTTAAATCTATAACTCCAATTGATTTTGTGTTTACACAAAAACAACTACCTCAAAAATTTAATTTACATAAAAATAACTAACTCAAAATTTTAAATTCATCCATAACCTATTCTATCTAGTTAGGGATATTTTAATAACATTTTAGAGGTCATTCGTGACCATTTGAGGGTTCAAAAATATAATTGAAATTTTTATTTTTCAAGAAATAACATATTTTGGTATGTTGACATGAACTACGATTGAAATTCATCCAATAGATTAATTTTAGTATTTATAAGGCAGACAAAATTTTTAAGCCCATTCAAATTTACATGCAAAACTTACTAAAATAATAGTTAAAAAATTGTTAGAAAATGAAAGTTAATAAAAATAATAATTTTCTAAACCTGACTGAGATTATTATACCATATAATATTTGAATAAAAATATAATTTTATGAGTGGATACTATTACAAGTTAAAAAATGAAAGTGGATATTTTTTAATTTCAACCTACCTTTCATTGTTACACATAAATTATATCTTTTTTCAAACATTAAAGATATAAATTTTTAAAGTTACACAATTATTATTATCTATAATACCAAATTCCATTCTTATTTGCTCCATATAGCACCAAGTTCGACCAATTTTTTTTAAAGATATGTGTAATACAATAAGTTTTTTTCTATTTAAGTTTCAATGCTAATATGTGTTTGTAAGGAATCACTTTTACTTCCATTTAAGACTCTAGATTTTGTTTTGAATAACATTGTAGCTATGATCTTCAAATAGAATAAATGAAATTTATTAAACTAGGTTCATTTGTATGTTGAAAAAAAATTATTTTTCTTGATTAATAACAGTGTTGTTATTTTTTCTCAAGAGCTGAAGTTTGAGAGATTTTTTTATTAAAGATGTCAATTAAGATTTAGTAGCCTATAAAATAATTTTTTTTGTAGATTTAATTATCTATAACTGAAATAAAAATAGAGCCATGCTTAGGTTTGTAAATATCTTCATATGAATTATGAATTTATGTAGAATTTTTTTGAGCACGTTGAACTATAAAAGTGTATGTATATTTCCTTTAGTGTATCTATCTTTAACTATAATTTATATGGGTAATGTTGAATAAAAAAAGAAATTAAACCTATTCAAATTAAACTTATTATATAATAAAATTCTAAAACTTAAATCTTTATGAAATGAAGTTTATTATGAATGAGTGTATCAAAGTGATTATTAATCCTCATGACTATTGCTATAATTGATAGACAAAAGCTTTATACATGGGTGTCTGCTATAATTTTATGTAACAGAGACAATATTAATTAAAACAAACAATTTAATTTAAAATTTAATAATTTAAATATTAAATTGGTTAATCTTATTTTTTTAATATATTTATTTATTATTATTAAATTAATAATTAACTAACATATCTATTTTAGATAAATTTATGTAAAAAAGCCCTTAAAGATATCACTCTTTTCCATTTAGTTTATAAATTTAAAATTATAGAAAAACATCACAAATGGAATGGAGCACTTCAAAGATTAATTTAATTTATTTTACAAATATAAAATCATTTATTTCACAAATCTAAAATTAGATAAACACATCTAAAATAATATTTCTAAAATATCTTTTATATATATATATACACTCACCAACAACATCAATTTTACTCTTGACCTCATAAAAGTATAACTCGCAATCATATCAAATTCCTTAAGAGTTTGTTTAGAATAACAACAATTACTTGAGGCTATGTTTCTTAACTCTCCCTAGTTGTATCCACAAGTTCATCATGTTTCCGCTGCACCTTTGCGTGGTTGATTGTTTGATGGGTATTTTCTTTTACAGCATTTTGATTGACACGGAAAACAAACTTCCATTTGTTCCACTTGGATCCATGACGGAATAATTGTATGTAATTCTTGGGATGTGATGATTGAAATAGTTTATGCGCTCGAACTGTTCTCTCTTTCTCTCTCTTTTTTAAAGTTCTCAATGGCTAGTGAAGTTGGTGTTCGTCACAACAATAGTTGTAAAGAGATGGGAAGGGTGGATGCCTGCATTTATCTTCTGACATTTCCATTTTCTTTGCAGCAGGTAATATTTAAAAGCCTGCGCAGGGGGTCCCCACCATTAACTCTATTCATTTCCCCATAAAAAATTAAGAAAAGGTGGAGAAATATGTTAAAAGGCAGATGAGATTTAGATAAGGTCTCGTGATGGCAATCTAAATTCGGCTTTACAGATATTTCATATCAATTATTGATTTTGTAATTGTATTTGTTAGGTTATGTATTTGTCCAAGGAAGATCTGTTTTAAGCTTAGCACTTTCTCAGGTAAGCTCATTAATCTGGTTCTTTGACTGTGATTAAGAATAAATAATCTCAGGGGCTCAAGGTATTTAGCAGAGTCGGGGTAGGAAATTGTTTAAGCAAAATGTCTTCAAAGTTTGCATCAGAGTGTTTTAGAATATTTTTGTGGTGATTTGATAACTCTTCCACTTTATTAAAATTGCAGCATCTGTACATCTCTGCACTCCTCATTTCGTGTAGGCTGCGTCTTATATTTCTGTGTTGATAACTGACGCTGGAGGTTCAATTGAACATCCAGTTCTACCGCCGCTGGTGTTGCATGTTGGTCTTTTGACCCATGCAATTCTTTAATTCAGAACAGTCTTAGTTAACTAGTTTAGACGTTTTTTTTCAGCTTGGCTTTCACCGCCAAATCCAGCGTAGGAATAAAGCATGCAATCTGTATGCTTAGTTTTTTATTATTATTATTATTATTATTAATTATATTTTTAGCTACTACAATTTATGTAACAACTTGGTTATTATTTTATATATATGCATTAATACAGACAGTTTTTCAAGCTTGTAAATAAAGATTTCTGGATGCTCTATTTTTCTTGAGTTTTAAGCTCTATTTTTCTTTTTTCTGCTGTTATCTCATAAGTCATTAGGCATAGAAATCTGGTTTAGCTTTTCAGATTTTGTTTAGTTTTTCAGATTCTACATTTGATATCAGAGCAGGGATTTTTCTTTTGGGTTAAAGATTTAGTAGTTGGAATCTTGCCAAAAATTTATCATGTCAAATTCTAACTCCTTTCCCATTCCAGAATTTGATGGAAATGAGTATGATTATTGGTGTATCAAAATGATGACTTTTTTGATAGAAAAAGATTTGTGGGAGATTATTGAATCAGGGTATGCAGAGCCAGCTGATTGGAATGTCCTCACAGCAAATGATAAAACAACTAAGAAGGAGGCTAAGAAGAAGAATGCTCAAGCCTTATTTCATATTCAAATAGCTCTAGATAAGAGCCTATTTCTGCGAATTGTAGGAGCAAAAATAGCAGAGGATGCTTGGAAGACTCTAAAAGAAGCTTACCAAGGTAGTGATCAAGTCAAAGTTGTCAAGTTACAGACATTGAAGAGAGAATTCGAGAATTTAAAGATGCAAGAAGCTGAAAGTGTGAGTACCTATTGTGTCAGAGTAAAAGATGTGGTCAATAAGGTGGCTACACTTGGTGAAATTGTGAACAATGAGGTTGTGATCAAAAAAGTGTTGAGGTCTCTCACACCAAGGTGGAACCATGTTGCCATAATCATAGAAGAAAGCAAGAATTTGTCTACCCTTCAATTTGATCATTTAGTTGGATCTTTGATGTCTCATGAAGAAAGATTGAGAGATTCATGTGGAGAAAGTGAAGAGAAAGCTTTTTCCTCCAAATTACAAATCACAAAGAATGAAGATGCCAATAGTAGCATCAAAAGTAATCAAGGCCAAGGTAGAGGTCAAAATCAGAATTACTTAAAAGTAAATAGAGGCATAGGTGGTTTCTGAGGAAGAGGTGGTTTTAGAGGAAGAGGTAGAGGCCGATTTGATGAAAGAAATATCCAGTGTTATCATTGTAATAGGTATGGCCACTTTAATTATGAGTGTAGATTAAAAGAAGGTAATAATGATAAAAGTGTTCATTATGCTCAAGAAGGTGATGAGAATCCTCTAGATAATTTATTTTTATCTTATGACAAAGCTAAAAATATTTCTAAAGATGTTTGGTATTTAGATTTAGGATGTTCTAACCACATGTCAGGGAATGAAAAACTTTTTTCTATAATGGATGAAAGTTTTAAATCCAAGATCAAGCTTGGTGATGACAAATCATTGGAGGTTGCTACAAAAGGAACTATGGAAGTCCATATAAAAGAAGGTATGAAGAGTGTTAAAGACATTTATTACAATCCAAAGTTAAAACATAATATGTTGAGTGTTGGAGAATTATGTGAGAAAAATTATAAAGTTGTATTTGAAAATCAACAATGTATAATTTATGATAAGAATCAAGGAAATAGGGTGGTAATAGTTGTGCCTATGATAAAGAATATGATGTTTTCATTGAAGTTTGGTGAACATAACAAGAACCTTGTCAATATGGCATATGAGGATACAAGTTGGTTGTGGCATCTCAGGTATGGGCATTTAAATTTTCATAGTCTGAAGATTCTAACATGAAAAGCATTAGTTTCTGGTTTGCCTAAGGTTGAAGAGCACAAGTTTGTGAAAGATGTGCTAAAGGAAAACATGCAAGAGAGAAATTTCTAAAAGGCAATACATGGAGGGCCCATTATCCACTCCAGTTAGTTCATTCAGACATTTGTGGTCCTATGCAGACAAAGAGTTTGGGTAAGTCATCATATTTCATTACTTTTATTGATGATTACTCACGACAGTGTTGGGTTTATTTTTTGAAGACCAAAGGTGAAGCTCTTGAGACATTCAAGAGGTTTAGAGCCCTTGTAGAAAAAGATAAAGGGTGCAAAATCAAATGCTTAAGGACTGATCATGGAGGAGAATTTTGTTCAAAAGCCTTTCAAGGTTATTGTGATATGCATGGCATTAGAAGACAACTCACCACTGCATACACACCTCAACAAAATGGTGTAGCTGAAAGGAAGAATCGTACAGTGGTGGAGATGGCACGAAGCATGCTACAAACAAAGAGATTAAGTAATTCTTTTTGGGGAGATGCAGTTGCTACAGCAGTATATATTCTCAATCAGAGTCCCACTAGTGCACTTGATAGGATGCCTTCGTATGAAGCCTAGTATGAGAAAAAGCCAAATGATAATTATTTCAAAGTTTTTGGTTGCTTAGCCTATGTTCATGTTCCTGATCAAAAGAGGCAAAAGTTAGATCCCAAAAGTGAGTCATGTATTTTTGTTGGATATAGTGAGAAAAGTAAGGCTTATAGGTTATATAATCCTCTCACTAATAAGCTTATTGTGTCAAGAGATGTGATTTTTGATGAAGGGGGAGTTTATGGTCATCAAAAAGGCCATATGGAAAAGTCAAAATCTATTTTAAATGAAGTTATTATGGATGATATTGATCATGGGCAGCCCACTAATAGTTCTGTTCCAAGTGCTACAAATCCACCAGGTAACCCCTCATCTAGTTGTTCAATTCCAAGTGTAAGTCCAGATTCAAGTCCTAGTTCTGCAAGGAAGGTAAGAAAATTGAGTGACATTTATCAAAGGAGTTCAAATCAAGCACATGAAGAAAATCCACAAGGTGAGACACTGAATTTTGCTTTACTTACCAAGGCTGATTTTGAACCATCATGTTTTGAAGATGCATATACTAATGAGGTTTGGATGCAAGCAATGCAAGAAGAGATGGATTCTATTCATAGGAATGACACTTGGGAGCTTACAAATCTTCCACATGACAAGAAGATTGACACCAAATGGGTCGACAAGACTAAGTGTAATAGTGATGGAAGTGTTGAAAGACATAAGGCAAGATTAGTTGCTAAAGGCTTCACACAAAAGTATGGCATTGATTATGAAGAGACATTTGCACCAGTAGCAAGACAAGAGACCATTAAAATGCTAATTTCATTAGTAGCTCAAAAGAATTGGAGCATCCATCATATGGATGTGAAGTGCCTTCTTGAATGGGTACTTAGAAGAAGAAGTATATGTGGAACAACCACGAGGTTTTGAAGTGCAAGGAAAAGAAAATCATGTCTTCAAGTTAAAGAAAGATTTGTATGGCCTCAAACAAGCACCAAGAGCATGGTATGCTAGGGTTGATGGATATTTTCAAGAGAATGGCTTTCAAAGAAGTAAGAGTGAACCTACCCTTTACTACAAACAAAAAGGTAATGATATTCTAATTGTAAGTTTGTATGTTGATGACTTGTTGTATATGGGTAGCAGTTCTATGATGAATGATGAATTCAAAGTTTTCACGATGAATGAATTTGAGATGAAAGATTTAGGCCTTATGTAATATTTTTTAGGAATGGAGGTTTATCAAAGGGAGAATAAAATTTGTATTTGTCAAACAAAGTATGCTAAAGATATGTTGAAGAAACTTGATATGGTTGATTGTAAACTAGTCTCCACTCCAGTTGCTCATGGAGTTGTGTTGTATAGAGATGATGGCGCTGAAAGAGTTGATGAGACAGCCTATAGAAGTATTGTCAGAAGCTTAATGTTTCTAACTCAGACAAGCCTGATATTGCTTATTCAGTTTCACTTATTTCAAGGTACATGACAGAGCCATCAGAAATACATATGAAGGCAACCAAGAGAATTTTGAGGTATGTGAAAGGCACTCTAGATTTTGGTATTCATCACTACACTTCTAAAAAATTCAATCTTGTTGGTTTTAGTGATTCTGATTAGGGAGGTAGTTTGGATGACCGAAAGTCAACATCTAGGAATTATTTTTCTTTTGGTTCTGGTTTGATTACTTGGAGCTCAAAGAAACAAAGTATAGTTGCCCTTTCTTCTACAGAAGCAGAGTATGTTGCAGTCACTTCAGCAAGTACACAAGCATTATGGCTTAGAAAACTTTTTGAAGAAATTGGAGAGATTCAAGTTCAGCCCATAGTAATTTTTTGTGATAACATTAGTGCTATTAAATTGGCCAAGAATCCAGTCCATCACAGCAGGACAAAACATTTCGATTTAAAGCATCATTTTATTCGAGATTTAGTGCAAATGAAGGTAGTAGAATCGAAATATATCAAAACTAAAGAACAGTTGGCAGATATCTTCACGAAAGCTGTTGCAACAGATCAATTTTTGACACTCAGAGATCAAATTGTAAGCCCTCTCAGCATCAAGGGGGAGTATGTTGATAACAGACGCTGGAGGTTCAATTGAACATCCAGTTCTACCGCCACTGGTGTTGCATGTTGGTCTTTTGACCCATGCAATTCATTAATTCAGAACAGTCTAAATTAACTAGTTTAGACATTTTTTTTCAGCTTGGCTTTCACCGCTAAATCCAGCGTAGGAATAAAGCATGCAATCTACATGCTTAGTTTATAATTTTTTTTTAAAAAAAAAATTATATATTTAGCTACTACAATTTATGTAACAACTTGGTTATTCTATATATGCATTAATAAAGACAGTTTTTCAAGCTTGCAAATAAAGATTTCTGGATGCTCTGTTTTTCTTGAGTTTTATGCTCTATTTTTCTTTTTCCTGCTGTTATCTCATAAGTCATCAGGTGTAGAAATTTGGTTTAGCTTTTCAAATTTTGTTTAGTTTTTCAGATTCTACAATCTGATCATCATTGATGTCCGGCTGCTCTTATTTTCTTAGTTGTTATCATATTTTGCGTTCTCCGTAGGAATTAGTGCATGACCGAACACCAGCTGTTCTTTTTTACAACTTTCTTTTGTAAGTGTCACATTCCTGGATCTGTTTTGATTTAAAGGACAATTTGTGTGGGGACTTTAAATTGCAGTGACCAGCAGGTCGGAGATATAATTCCACAGATGGATGAATGCTCGGTAGCTGTACTTGAGCCATTAGATATATATACATTTAGTGGCCTTTCCCCGCCAAATTCATCCTGCCCAACCGTTCAGTCGTCTCCTTGTTTATTCCCTCTATCTGCTTCTGTATTTGAAGGACCCATCGCTACCTATAATCTCACAAGCAAGTCAGCAGAACTTCAAAGGAATAGCAATTTTTATGAGAGCTTCAACGACAAAAACAGTGGTGCCTCATGGGAAGACATGAGAGCCAGCAGCTGGCAAGCTGGCATGGATCAGATCAACTACTTTTCGTCAGAAGCAGGTGGCGGCGTGAACAATTGCAGCATAGCAGCATCAAGTATGGCGGCCATTAGGGAGAAGATGTTGAAGGTGGAAGCCATTCAGCCCATAAGCAGAGAAGACATCATCAACCGACCAGCGCGCAGGAACGTGAGGATATCGAAGGATCCACAGAGCGTCGCTGCACGGCACAGAAGAGAGAGGATCAGTGAAAAAATGAGAATTCTCCAAAGACTAGTTCCAGGTGGTACAAAGATGGACACCGCATCAATGCTAGACGAGGCAATTCATTACGTTAAATTCTTGAAGGGACAACTCCAAGCCTTACGAGCTGCCAAATTCAGTGGATTCAATCCCATGTAAGTTCAAATGAGAGTCATTGCAAACTGTTTGAGGGTTTGTGAGTGATACTCAGCTTGGAAGATGGTGTTTCAATTAATATCCACAGCGTAATGGAAAAGAAGAATTGGAGGGAGGCCAATAATGATTTAAGCATCAGTCAAATAAGCAATACAGTATGTAAGAACTTTTTCGCATAGTTATGTCAGGATTTAAGGAAGTGCCTCTGGAGATTTCTGGATAAAGATAATGGAATAAATAGTTGTTCATATAAATATGCAATTCCAAATTTAATGAAAAGATAGAGGTAGCAGAGATCCTTAAAATGCTTGATTGGGAATTTAAAGCCAAATTAGTTGCTAAAATTGGTTTCACCTCTCCTTTTACAGAATTTGTAGATTGTAGCATCTGAAGACAGTCACAATGAAGGATGGCTTCTCTATTCATATATATAAATTTTTAGATTTTATTGTTTTTCCAAAGTAAGAGATCGGCATATTGCAGTATAAAGAGCTTTAAAAAATCCATAAACATGGATCACAATACTGGGCCCTAAATAAGGCATCATGATCCCCTTACAGGATAAATCATTAAAAGAGCCAATTATGGCAGAAAAGAAAACATATATGGCAGGAAATGAAACAAATGAACAAATAAACAATTACAGTACGTAGTCAAAGCTAGCATTTACCAATCATTGGAGAAAGATAGTTGCTATGGAGCATCGTAAGGGGCATTCTGCAGAATAATTGTAAACAACTTAGAAAGGGCAAACCTGTCATGGCTGCATCGAAGGTTTTTTTATTGAATTGCATTCAATTTATTGTCAATTTTAGCAGAAGTATAATTTTCCTATTTGATTTTTTCCTGCTTCTTCCCATGGTTCCAATTCTTCCGTTTAATCATCTCACTTTCCACCAGGAATATTTCTGGTTCTAGATTATGATACGAGAACCTTGCTTCAAGTTCTATTAGGTAGCAACCTCTATAATGCTCTTCGTAATAATATTTTTGGTATTAACTCACAGAGCGTCACAATCTTCCATATCCCATAATTTTATCATCTGGTTTTGAGAGTTTTCTGTCATAATTTGGTTATTGTATCCATGAACTGTTTTTTTTTGGTAAGTGTCGATAATTTCCACTTCTTCCCTTAAAGATTTATCTTTCAATGACACCATCGATCGTTTGACATGGGACTGATGGCATTCTATGAAATAGCTTGAATCTGTAAGTTGTCCAGGCTGAAACGTTTTTCCAAATTGGGGTTCTCAATCATTACAATATATTATTCTCGGGAGTTTTTCTCATCGTCATGGACGGTACACGAGAGGGACTAGACGCAAACATTCCTAGACATATTCGGTTTATTGATGCTTAGTGTCACATGTTTTTAGTTGTATAAGCACAGCGAGATTTTCCATTCTTTTTAACGGGTCCAGTTAAATTAAAGATGTAAAAAGATATTTAAACATTAAATACTAAATCAAAAAATTTAACAATTGGGAAAGAGTTTAGAAGGTGAAAAGTTTGAAGTGGTAAATTACATTCATCAATCCTCTCCTACTAACAAATATTTATAGTTTTTTAATCTCATAATTATTATTAAAATATAAATTAAATAAAATTATTTGGATAAATGACTATTTATAAAAATCATTTGAATAAATGATAAAAATATACACAATTAAAAATTCAATAAATATTTAAAATTTATTGTAATTTTTATTTTTTTAATATTTATGTTTAGTTTTCCACAACAAAAATAAATAATTTCTATTTCTATTTTCTCCTCTCTTCTCTTTCCTCTCTCCTTGTATAGCTCTCTCCCTAATATAGAATCATGGCATAATTATAGGTTAACTATCAATAATATGAACAATTTTCCCCATAGATGATACTTCTATCATTACTTAAGATAGTAACTAGTGAAGCAAGGGAGAGGGCAAGGGGGGCGGAGGAATTTGTGAATAATAATAATTAAAAATATTAATTTATTAATCTGTTATCCTATGTATAGTTTGTTTAAGAAAAATCCTCCACTTTGATAAAGGGGGTTTGTGTTGGATGAATTTAAGGATTTGTTTCTTCAAAGGCAAGAAAAATGGTCTAATCTAGTAACATATAAAAATTATTGATTATTAACATCTTATTTATAGATTTAAATAACGATTGGGAGAATGTTGAAGTGGTTGTTGATGTTAGATTAGGTCTCTTTCCTTTCTAAAAGTAATTTCTAAATTTATTATGGTGTAGATACATAAATTTAGTCATAAGTACTTGGAAACACTAATTCTTGACTCATTTCAAACTACATGATTTTTATTCATAATTCTTCCAAGTTATTTATCTATATGCAATTCCAACCCTTTATTTATTGTTGCTATTACACATAACTTTCAATGTCAAATACTAAAACTACTTAAAATCACTTTACTATTGTTTATTACAACATAGAGTCACTTCTAATCTTCTTGGTGAAGTTTGCACTAAGTAGATAGAAGTACATTGCACCCCTGTCCACTTAGTTTGGTCGCTTCCCCTACCAAATAACATTTATTTTCTAAAATTCAAAACATCCTTTTGGGTATTTCCACATGTTTCAATGGTTAGCTAAAACAAATTATCAAGATATTTTCCTATAAATATGCATCAAGAGCCACTAATTTTCCTCACTTGACATTCACTATTATCAATCTTACACACTTCTACCTATTGAAAAAATATTCCCTTTTTTTACCTAAATTATGTATCACTCACAAGAATTAGCCATAAACCATGTTGATATCCCTCTAAAGCAAGTTAAGAGCTATCATTTTCAAGTATCTAAGCCATCTTATAAATTCATACATATAGTCTTCACTCTAGGTGGGAGCACTAAGTGAGCTTGATTGATCTTATTGGAGTATTATATATGTAGGTAGTAATCAATCATCAAAGGTTGGGTTGAAATCAACCCATTACACTCCAATAATTTTCTTTTAGGTTTTCAATCTATAAAAGTGTCCTAAGGGTTTCAAAGATAAAAGAATACAAATAGTGATTTATGTAGCCAAACCCTAGTTTTAACATCTCAAATTTTTCATCACTCATAAGTAAAATAGGGACAACAATCAATTTTTATGCACAACCAACAAGAAAATGTCTATGGTCTACAGACTCAAGTACACTATGTTGTCATCTACTTATAGTACTTTTGTTGCCCTTAATTTTTCATTTCCATAAATTTTGTTTGTCTTTTCTTCTCAATAAATTTTCAAAATAAATTGACGCAAGTCCAGTTAATGGACAGGAGGAGTCTATGACATTGTCCACTTATAGGAGATATGTCCAGATTCTATTTTTGTTTTTTATTCTTGTTCAGAGCCTACATATCCACCTGTTATTATAATTTCTACATGTAGATAGTAAAAATAGTTAATGTAAATAAGTGTGTAAGCTAAGTATATATCTTCTTAGTACTTTCCCAAAATAGAAACATTCCATATTTAGTAATTAATCAAAACCAAAATGGTTAATCATTATACCTCTTTTGCACTCTAATATTTCTAAATTTACAACCATATAATCAAATAAAATTTATTTTTATTTTTATTAAAAATAGGGTAATCATATTGGTGAACTTGTACTGTTTTTTGAAACATTGTTTATTTTTCTATTATTTTTATTCTAGAGTTTAAGCTTAGAAAAAAAAAAAGACACTTCTCTTTGACTTCAAAGCTTTAAAACTCTTGTTTCCTTACAAAAAAATCATTGTTTGTCATTGGTTTTCAATTAATTATTTTCTCTTTATTTTTATAAAACCATATTTTGGAAGTTTTAAAACTCATATGCACTGTCATTTTGGGTAACAATATCATTAAGTTTACTTGAACTATGATATATTCGGGCGGAGGGGGGGGGGGGGGGGGGGGGGTGGGTAGGGGGCGGGGGCAGTGGGGTACGGGGTTGGGTGTGGGAGAGGCATGGGCTAGCGAGGCATACTTACCCAATACTCAACACATTAAAAAACACTATTGATGAAATATATTTTTGACGTACCTCGTGATATATTGCAAACACCTATGGTTTTATTTTTATCCATAAGATTTTTTTGACTATTTATTCTTGTAGTGCACCACTAAGTAGTTAAACTCAAAATGTTTCTCTCAATGTCTCAATGTACCTTAGACATATGATAGTGTGGCTAAGATAATGGTGGAATCCTATTTATTTAGTGCCTTCATGGTCATATTCACTATTTATGACTAAGATTAGTATATTTGAGAGCCTACAAAGTAAACACATATTCTTTATCTACACCCATTGATATCCTTATTTTTTATGATAAGATTGACTGCTAGTAATAATAGTCATAGTATTTGTCTCATTCATTATATTTTATGTCAAAAATTATAAAATGAAATATCAATATAGAAACCTTAATGATGTTCACCCTTTGTATTTATTTTTCTATCAAAATTATTTATTTTTGGCCAATAAATTTAAAATGCATACTAAAAAGACTCAAGTAACCAATGTACAATCTCAAGCATTACTTTAGTTAGAAATACCATTAAGAATAACCTTTTTAAAATTGGGTATGACATGAGAACAAGAGAATTTATACATTAAAATGTTATAAGGCATTCTATACAACATATTATTGGAATTATCATGACTATTGAGGCCAATAAATTAGAGAAATTTCATAAAATGTAATTTACATAATATATTAATTCAAACCCACATAATATTTATGCCTTCCTATAAATTTTAAAATATAATAAAAATAAATTAGTTTCCACTTCCACTTTCTACTTTAAATACTCCGGTTACTACTATTGTTATTGTTCCTGTATCATCTTATTTATTTACATATATGCATACACCCTTATTTATGTGGGTATCCCTTGGTTTAAAATAAATTAACATGTTTATTTCTACAATTGAATCATATACGCCTAGTTTTATCACTACACAAGGTTTATCACCAACTTCACCTAATGCACATTTTTTTAATCAAATTGTTATAGCCATAGCTACTAAAGTTTTGTAATTAAAGTAAGGTGTATTTAAAAATAATCACTCAATGGATTCTTATACTCTACTTCATAATATTATACCATCTAAAATGGCCTCATATGTACTACCAATAGGATTATTATCTCTTAAGCTACCAAGTTATGAGGGTAAAGGTGACCCTAAGAAAAATCTATGTTAATTCCATGCAACATGTTTTGACAAAGCTTATAATAATAAATTACTTACCAAGATTTTTTAAAGAAGTGTCAAAGATTATTTTCTGTAATGGTTCTATGATATCCATTTAAATCAATTAGAGTAATTAACCCATTAAAAAAAAAAAAATCATTACACTTATCAATCAACATTGGTGAAAAAAATACCTTATGCAAAATTGCTAAAATCAAACAAGGGTAAAATGAGAAAATTAGTGAACATGTTCATCAATACGAGACTATGCTAGAAAATATGAAAAACTATATGGAAGATAAATAATTAAAATATGTCTTCACTTAAGGCTTTCTAGCACCACTCCACGAGTCAATCATTTTTTATAAATTCAAATATTTTGATGAGCTATGACATACGGTAAAAAAAAAGAGAACTGAATGTCATAAATTTGAAAAAGATCAAATATGCACCATGTGTTCTATTTAAATCAAATGTCAAGTTTCAAAGAAAGATAAATTACATGGTTAAATCTAATGAAAATAGGAATGAAGCAAAACAAATAGTTAACATTGTACTGTAACCACAAAACAAGCTTTAATTGATAGCTCTACCAAGGATGTAATTAAAAAGGTTAGCACAACCTCCTCACATCTTGTTAAAAAATTTAACTAATTATAATCTTATATCTCAACCTCCACCATTTAATCTTGATTTGACCCAACCTCAATCTAAGGGTTTTGATAGTAATGCATATCATGATTAAAATATATGCATTGGGTAGTCTAATAACAAATGTTATAGGATAAGGAATAAAATATAAAATTTTATTAATGATAATATTATTGAGGTAAGCACACTTAGAGAGGAAGAAATACCATAACAAAATAAAAATACAAAGGGAAAAATTTTCAATAATCTCTTTCCAAATCATGATATAATGAATAATATAAACAAATTATAAGTATGTAATGCATACAATGGACACCCTCATCCTAAGTCATATGGGAATCTAATAGATTAAATTATTGGTACATTTATGTGCACATTAGCACAATGTCTAGTAATAACATTTGATGATAGCTAAAATGATGATGTTTATCTAGATAGACATGCATTTTTATTATAACATATATAAAAAATTAACCTATATATAGTGTTATGAATTAAAATGGGTCAAGTAATTATTATTTTACAAGAACACTCCTTCGTAATTTGGGATAAACAGAGTAAGATTTACAAGCTACATAAAAAGTAGTCAAATTAGATTATGGGCATACATAGGATATTATGGGACATATAATTTTACCTCACCAAGTTTATTTAAAAATAATTAATACTTAATTTATAGTCCCACCTAGCATAGTTTTATTCAATAAGATCAAGGATTCCCTTGGATAAAGGATATTTGAGTAGTACCATCTATACTAGATAGATGTCTCAAGTACATAGATTACAATCAATTGGGTAAAATTCAATGCATTACCTAGATGCTTTAAGTACCTGATAGATTAAGTGGTAAATACTCCTCCTCACATAACACCACCATAATTGATTTTGGAACCTATTTAAGCACACCATTAAAATATAATTATGACACCAATGCCAAATCACAACATAAAGATAATAAGTGCACCCACTCAGGAGCATAATGCAAATACAATTGTGGCACCCACATATAATATTTATATATAATCAATTCAAGAAAAAAAGATATACCTTCCTAATCATATATCTTTATATAAAAGTGTTTCTCAAGATTAAAAATTGGTCTAAATGGGTAAAGTTCAAGGCATTACCTAGATGCTTTAAGTACCCGATAGATTAAGTGGTAAATACTCCTCCTCACATAACACCACCATAATTGATTTTGGAACCTATTTAAGCACACCATTAAAATATAATTATGACACCAATGCCAAATCACAACATAAAGATAAAAAGTGCACCCACTTAGGAGCATAATGCAAATACAATTGTGTCACCCACATATAATATTTATATATAATCAATTCAAGAAAAAAAGATATACCTTCCTAATCATAGATCTTCATATAAAAGTGTTTCTCAAGATTAAAATTAGTCTAAATAGCCTACAATGCATCCTAAGATAGTGCCCAAGATAATTTAGTGTGTTGCATAGTAAGCAAGGCATTCTTATCTTATTATAAAGTATACTCCACCAAGTATTACATCTACTCCATTTACACACATGGTAATATATTCTATAATAAGTGATGAGGATAGTTACACTATAACACTTGATTCATTTAAATATTCATACACATCTACATATAATTCTTTTCATCCATGGAAATTCAAAATCTAAATATTCAATCAATGCACACACTATGATCATACCATTGATGTATGTATATTCTAATTTAATGTCAAATACATCAAAAATATTTAATAAATATGGAAAAGATACAAAAACATTCAAAATATTTAGAAAAAATATAATATCAAGACCTAAACATGGCATGAGATGCTAGTTTGATTTTTTACATATGTTATT
This sequence comes from Torreya grandis, assembly GCA_037957365.1. Classification (NCBI taxonomy): domain Eukaryota; kingdom Viridiplantae; phylum Streptophyta; class Pinopsida; order Cupressales; family Taxaceae; genus Torreya; species Torreya grandis. Next base: position 12,506,172 of record JARHVA010000014.1, on the reverse strand, counting down.
TATATCAAATATGTTGGTAGACAACATATTATTTTTTATCACACATAAATTTCATGAGGTATATGAGTGAGATGTAGGACATACATTATATAAGTACTCCTAGATATTGGACTTCTATCTACCCAATGGCCATGCCTATGTTGAAGGCATCTTCTTCTATAGGTTACATTATAATAGATTATATCTATTTATGACATAAAATATAATATTTAGTTATGTATCTTACAAACGTCTAGTTAATCATTCATATTTTACATTGTTATTCATGGATATGCTACTTTTATATAACATGACATGGATGCATATGGATGGAATAGCCTAATCTTTACTTGATCTATGCTCCTTAGATGTTGTTTACTTTCTCATATGATAGGATAGACATTGATTGATTATTGTGTGTGGCCATTGGCCTTTGTGTGAAAATTACTTAGACATCTCTATGAAATAATTTATTGGTATGTGTGACTTTTGAAAATGTCCATTTATTGTGGTCCTTGGCTTTGTGTGTGCAATATTTATTTATGTGACATTTGAACATGTATCTTATATGTAACACTTGGCCTTATTTTGTTACATTACATGTAATTATTTTGTATTTTAGTTGTGTGCTTTATGAACTTTATTATTGGTGTCATGGTATTCAACAAGCACTTCTAGGGCATAATCTACATCAGAGATGGTTAATTTATTTTATGCTTCAATGATATATCTATCTAGACATGATAATTATAATTATATGATAATATACTCTCCAACATGTTAAAATAATACTATATGATCATACATTTATCACATGATATAATTAACTCTCTCTTTTTAGATGAGTGAGTTTCAGGCCACATCTCTCATCTCAAAATAGGCGAATTATAATGGGACTTTATTAGAGATACAAACCTCTATGAAAATTTTTAATATAAAATACAAGTTAAAAGGTAAAAAATATAGGTTTATAAAATATGAAATATAGGTTTTATAAAGATTCAAATTAATCCAAAATCAAATTCTATAAAATATTACTTATTTTTAAATATTCACTTGAATTTGTATGAGAAATAGTTACATGTTATAAATACATTAACAATTGATCATATAAATGCATAACATTTTATATATTTGGAAAACATTTAGAGGGGGCATGATACTAATTCATGCTCTAACTTATTCAAAGTTTCAAATCTCAATGTTTTGAAATTAAAATTTTAAAATCTGCCAAATAAAAATCTTAATTTCAAATAAAATTATATGAGTAATATAGTCATGATAGGGAATGGTAAATTTTAGTAGTGAATATTCATTAATTTATGAATATTCTAATTTTTATATTTTGGTTTTGACAAATTTTTATGGTCGATAGATGGGACAAGATCATCTAAATTTTAGGGATATAAATTAATTTGGTGGTTGGATCACCAACCATTTACAACATTATCATAGAATACCCTTTAATTCACCATATATTTATATACCCCTGGTCCCTAATATCAAATAAGGAAACCAACATAACCCAAACTAAAGAAATGGATGGCAATATCAAATAGGGAACACTAGTAGTGCCAATAAATGCAGTTGAACATTAATGCCAATTGAAAATATATTTGATATTACTAAATTGAAGTACCGAATGACAATTTTGAATAGTAAATAAAATAATAGTTTCGAATGGAACTGTAAGAACATTCACCAAAGTTCAACTTAAGGGCATGGGAAGAAGAAAGGAAAATTAAAAAAAATCAAGGGTTGTATTCTCAAACCCTACTAGCACAAGGTGCAAAATAATAAAGAAACCAACGTTGAAACCTTGAAAAATTAAAAAAACCATTAAATTTACCTCACCTATTGAAGGACACCAAAGTGAACTTTAGTGGAATGTACAAAAACAATACTTCATGTGCACCTTTACATTTTCCTGGCTATCCTATAGAAACAGGGAGTTCACATTTTCATAAAGGAAAGCTTTCTGGATATGAAGAGAAATCAAAATTTATAAGGGGTTTATAATGGGAATTTAGATTCCATGTGTTAGGAGTTATCAAAAATGATGGTTTATCTTTTACATGTATTTCTTTTGTTTTAAAAACAAGGTGATATAATAATATTAAATCAGGTACTAATCAAGCTTCCTCTTGTAACCATGTTATAGATCCATTGGATAACACTAGAATCATATGAACTAGCCAAAAAAATGGTTGAAAATGTCCATTGTGAAGTTATGGGGTGTAATTTAGATGACATAGATTTTAAACAATAAAATATGGCAATGGAAAAATGTTTAGTAAATAAAAAAGATGAAACCCTTGGTGACATAAGGATTGAACTATTGCATGGAATTCAAGATTAGCGACCACCATATAGAGAGCCAAACTAAGATGAGGAATTTAGAGAGAACTCTTAGTACATGGAAATATACAATCAATGTATATTTACATCGATGCATCAATCATCACAAATAATCTTGGGAGAGAATTTTCTACAAGAAACTGATCTCATCCTCACAAATTTAATACCACATGCACTAGTGTTTTGGCAAGCCTCAAGTTAACAAATCAAATACAAAATATTATATTTGTATAGTCTACAATGGATTTTTTGAATTGAGGCTTGCCACAAAAATAGTTTATTTGGTATTAAATTTATTAGGATGAGATCTATTTCTTGTAGAAAATTCTCTCCCAAGATCATTTGTGATGATTGATGCATCAATATAAATATGCATTGACTGAATATTGCCAAAAAATGAGATTTATCTCTAAATTCACAACCTTAGTTTGGCTCTCTATATGGTGGTTTTTAATCTTGAATTCCATGGAAAAGTTCAATCTTTATAACACAAACGGTTTCATATTTTTTACTAATTGATTATTGTTTGATTGCCATATATTATTGTTCATTATCTCTGTCATCTAAATCGCACCCCACATCTTCACAATATATATTATAAATAATTTTTTTGTCTAGGTCATATGATTTTTAATGAATTTTAAATTTATCCAATGCATCAATGACATTGGTTACCAGAGGCAGCTTGACTAGTTCTTGATTTAATGTTTTTCATATCAGCTTGTCTAAAATAATGGCAATACTTATAAAAGTGGCACCATCATTTTTGATAAATCCTCACACATAAAATTTTAATTCCACTTATAAAAACATTTTAAATTTTATTTATCTTCATATTTAAAAATCTCTCCTTGAATAATGTGAACTTCCTATTTCTATAGGATATAACAAGGTAAATCTATGCAGGGCATCAAGACTCAAAACAACATTTTGAAATCAAATAATTGTACCATGTATGCATTTGAAAATGTCTGCTATACAATATTTAAAATGTATGGGATTGACAAGTTATTCAATATTACAACTAGGGTCAAAGGGGGATAAGAAATCTATAGTGTAAATTGTTAAAAATGAGGGATGAGGGTGTATTTATAGGACTAGGAGATAACCAAGAAACTAGATAGTAGACTAGCTGCACTAGTAACTTTGAAATTTGGGCTGATTTTATCATTTGGCACATCCATATTGTTCAACTATTATAAAAAGTTGTTTAGCACAACCATCTAGCATAGTCATCTAATGTAACTATTTGACATTGCCATTCATTAGATCCATTCAATTCATCTAAATGGTTGTATAGAAAAACTATGTTTTTGTTTATTTAAAATCATCATAGATTTTCCATCGACCATAAAGGATTTAAAAAAGTCATGATTCAAATTTACCAGGATTCACAAAATATTTCCAAGAGGTTATCTAGTAGGGCCTCTTAAAATTAACCCTGTGATGGGGGCAAGAGTATTTTTCATTCTCTTTTGATCATGAAATTTTAAAATCTAGATCCATCTATAGAGGCATGATTAAAATATGTGTGGTGGTGTAATAATGTAGGATCATCCAATGCATACAGGTAATATTTTATCAACTAAAAATATATTTATGTGTTGACAAGTTTTATTTGTTCATTTGACATTTTGACATTGAGATGTTCTTTGAAAGTTGAGTTTTTGAAGTTTTCATTTCCTTTTGATTTAAGAATTAATGGAAATTATAAGTCAAGGAAATTAAATTTTTCATAAATCACTTAGCTATAATGTCATTCTATTCTCTCAAAACTCAACTTGACCAAACCCATATTAGGTGTTTTGGTGTTCATAGTGATACTCAAGCCCAAAGTGCAATTAGATATATGGAGGATTCAATCAAAGTTTCCTATTATAATAAATACCAAAATTATAATTAGGTCTATATGTGCATCATCAAAGTTCATATTTTTAATTAGGTCCAAAATTCTAATTAAGTCTATGAGGGGAATCATCAAAGCTATCCATTGTAATCAAGTCTATTCTGATTAGGTTAGCAAAAGATCAAGTCAATATTTTTAGTGTTAATTGGGACCAAATATTGATTTATTTTGTGTAAGTTTCATCAAAATTTATGATTCTAATCAAGTCCTAAATCCTAATTAGGTCATTCAATCTACATAGGAGACTATAGTGTTCATCTATTTCAGAAGCCTAAATGGGTGAGTATGGTTTTCATTGGTGTTTTAAGTGTTAATCATATCCTACAACCTCATTATATTTATGTATTACCAAGTTAGGTTCTGAATTTAAAATCAGGCCCAAAATATTAACATGGTTTGTAAGGATCTCAAGCAACATTCATAGTGTTACCTAGGATAAAAATCCCAATAAGATCTATACAGACTAAAATAGAATTTTAAAGTGCTTAGACTATCTAAAGTTCACAACAAGGTCTTTATAGAGAGGTGAAATGTTAGAATTTACTTAGAATTTGTAGGGTCCAATATTTCCCTCCTTAAATAGTAATAAGACACTTGATATTAAGGTTTTTTGGGGCTACAAGTTTTGGACGTTAGTAGAGGTTTCTAGAAAGTTTTTTGAAAGCAAAAAAATATTGAAGAACTAACCCATGATGGATTTTAATATGAGTATATCCTCTATGTTTTTTCCTTAAATAATAATGGTAGTGGCGTGTGTGAATGTTTATATGAGAGTATGCATACCATTGTAATGATTTTCAAATAAATACAATAAAGAATGTATATTGACATGAATCAACTATGTGTAATGGTCTAATGTGTGTCCATGGAAATTTGAAAACCACTATAACATGGGCATACAAGGTAATCCTTAAATGGATGCATAACCTTGTTATTTTACCAATTGGTATTAGTGAAAGGTATTATCATTATGTGTTGAGTTTATAAGGATATTATATGAGTTTGTTGAAGGCTGTGAAAGAGAACATTGCTAAGTGAGTTACAAGTTCTGAAAGAAATTTTTTCATAGTAGTGAGGATGAGTTTATTGCAAGTGTGGATAAATCTTCCAAGTATTGTTTAAGTTTGAGAGGATTGATTTTCAGCGCATTCCAAGTTTTTAAAGATAAGAATGCTTATTCATAGGATATATCACATAAAGGAGGAAAAGAACTAAATTTGGATGACTTGAAAAGATGTTGAAAGGATTACAGTAAATATTAGAAATGATGGTGACTTTACAAAGTGGATATTTTGTGGTTGTGAGTGAAAATGATGAATAAGAGATGATGATGGGGTTTTTGTTCCTACAATTGAGGTTATATTCTTCTAAGAGAGGAAAATAAAGTGGAATAAAATATTCTATTACAAGAAAGATATCAACAAAGGTCAAAGTGAAACAGAGAGGTAAGTCAACTTGTGATATTGATTTAATGTGTGGTAAAGAGAGTCCTGATAAAATATTTAAATGGATAGCTGAGCTATAAGCTCAATTTTAATATTAGAATATTTAGGAATCTGTGAGGGTAAATATTTTAGGTAAGATACTAAGTGGAGTTGTAGCGATTTGTAGATAAGATTTATCTAAGAGAGGATATAAATTAAATGGAAGAAGGTAATGAGCTTGGAAAATTTGGGTTCCAATTTGATGGGTTGTGTTGTGCATCCAATTTTTCAATTACAGTGGATGAATAAGCTTCAAGTGTCAAGGATTTAAAGAAGAGAAGAAACATATTTCCATGAAAGATAATAGGAAAGTGGGTTTTCCATGTGATAAACTCAAATCTACTTTGAGAAGTCAAAAGGATGAGGATGTGTGGGTAAAGAATAAGTTTTCTTGAAATAAAACAAAAGATTGAGGTTTCCATGTGAGAATCCCAAGTCTTTTTTTAATCAAAAAGTAAGGATAAAAATCTTTGAGTAACCTATATAGGAATAACTCCTCATGAAATAACATATAAAGGAGATAGATTATTCACCAGATGAGAAAGACCCATTTTTTTATGATGGGAAAGTGTTTCTGGTATAAAAAAATAGGGAAAAATCATAATCATCCTTCTTAAGTGAAAGGAATGCATTTATCATTTCTAGTGTAGAAATAACAAAGGTTGAGGACAACCAAGGAAAGCTAAATTATTACATAAAGGAAAAAATATAGGTTAAATAATATAGCATCCATGAGGATTTGTAGGTTTCCATGAAATAAATAATAGAGGTGAAAAAAGATAGCATAAATGAGGAGTTTTGTGTTAACAAAAATGGTTGATGTGAAAGATAATAAACACAAGAAGAGTGTCGCTATATACCATCCATTTGGAGGAGAATAAAATAGAAATAAGGATGAGGAGATTACAACAAATTAAGTTGTTGAAAATGAACCTTTAGAAGTGCATCATTAGAGAAAAGGTACAAGGGAAATGTGAATAATAGATATGATTTTAATAACATGTCTATAAGTCATGATGAAAATCTATAGATAGTGTCTATGAGAACTCATGATTCCCTTAATGTTTGTTTTCAATGTGCAAATAAAGTAATGGAAAAGATAGAATATAAAATGATAAAGTGTGGTTTAGTATAATACACTCGTATGACAATCAAATTGAATAACTAGAGTAAGAGGATAGTATGATAATGTTGGTTGGTAATGATATACCAAAAATATATAATATTAGATTCAAGTTGATAGTGAGATAAGAGAGTACAAAAGTGTTGAAAAAATTCTTTTCTCAGGAAGATAAAAAAGAATAAGATCATTTATAAGAGATAGAGGTGGTAGAGAAGACTCTTATAACATCCATTGATATATATTGGAAATATGAAGAAGAGCTATCAAAAGAACATGATTATTGTTTAGAGGAATAGATGGGATGATAGAGGTTGTGAGAAGCCCAATCTTGATGATACACAAGATAATAGTGTGAATATGCAAGAATGCAAGGGTAAGATGAGGTGGTTGAGTTTGTTATTATCCTAAGATTGTATTCATGATTATGGTGTTATAGATAAATAAATGAAGAGAAGGGATACATTCAAAGAGTCCTTCTAAGGTAAACAAAGTGAACAACTTGATTTTATAAGATGTGAATATGAGTATATGATTTTAATATCATAAGAAGTATATGCAAAAGTAAATGAGGATGAAGAGTATTTCAATAATATTATGAATGAAAAATCAATAAGAAACATGATGATGCAAAGAGAGGAATTGTTGGCCTTAAAATAATAGGATTTGATAAAAGAGAAGAGTGATGGAAGGAGGAATCTAATTACAAGTTGGATAGCGAGTAGTAAAACTAATAAGGCTTCAGGATGAGGTTGCTGGTTAGCAATGGGTTTAATCCCACAAGGGAAAGTAAGATGTAAGAGTAATTATCTTAGTGGATGTGTTATAATGAAGGTGGGTTTTATCCCATAAGAGGATGGATATAATAGAGATTAATCCTTTGGAAAAGGATGGAGGACTATGGTGGGTCTACTCCCACAAAGGAAGGAGACTATGGTGGGTATAACCAACAAGTAGGCACCTAAATTTCACCAATTTATTTTATTCACTAAATATCAATGTTTGACATTTAACACACCCATTACTAACCCATTCATCATCAACACCTATATTTTTAAACATAACATGGTCTATTTTGATTAATTAAATAATAAATTCATATTAGTTATGTTAATTAATCATGCACCTAAAAATATAAATAAATAATAAAAAATAAATAAAATTACACATGCCACCTCACTAACCAACCTCATTCAACTCCCTTAACTTCCTCATTTAACTATTAAAAAACTTGTTCAAACGACATTAAAACATTCAAAATTAATCATTATAACATTCCACATCCTAAAAAACTTATCTAAGACATTTTTGCATATTCCCAAAAACTTCATTAATATATTAAACACATTGAAATTGAATTCAGCTCATTCAATACCATTTGAAAAAAATAGGCCACTTCTTCCAATGAACACATAAATCCATAAAAAATATATTTAATGTATTTAACCTATTGACTTTGCATCCACTATTCAAATTTGAAATTATTTGATAATTCATGATTAAATTTGATCAACAATTTTCCTATAAATTGACATAATCTCATCCATTAAAATAATCATGTTGTGAGACATTAAAATTATCATCCTTTTGAGATTAAAATCATCAACCAACTTATCATTATGTTTTTTAAATTTCCATGCATAGGAGTTTCCATTTAAGCATCCACATACAAGCAATCAAGAGCAAATCCAATTTAACATATAATATATCATAATTGGTTAGTAGATGAAGCTATATAAACATTTATTATTTTAAATCTCTGTTTGTGGTTTTACATTGATTTTAGAATAGGATTTAATAGTCATTTTTGGTTTAGAACTTGTATTCTAAATTCTATGTATTATATTTTGGCATGCCGAGTGGGACTCGTTCAAAAAATATTTCTAATACATTTTCATTGGATTTTGGAGTGTATTTCAAGTGATTTACTTATTTAAACTATTTTTACTTTTTAATAGATATTTTCAAAGATTTTTAAGGTGAAATTTAGATAGTTTTGACCAATTTTGCTCATTTGTATATCTTCTAAGATTCAAAAAAATCATTCTAAATAACAATGAAGTTATCCTTTGTAGCGGTGAAAGAGTTTTGAAGATATAAGAAATAGATCTACATAATATTTTCTATTTTCATGTTTTGATTTACACTAGTTTATGAAATAATTAATCCATCCTATTTAATAGCTAAATTATCTAGTCAGAAAACAAAATCATCTAGTCAAATAATGAATCGTCTAGTCACACGATAAAATTTTCCAATTGAACACAAATTTTTTTCTTAAAATTGATGAAATAATTAAGGTATAATTGTATATTTTATGTGATTTCCTATTTTATTTTTCTACTAACAACAAGATCATCTATAATAATAGTGAAAGCATGTTGTATAACCATGAAATCACTAAGTTTAGTTTTCTGTTGTATTAGTTTTTGTTCACTATGTTTTCTAAGAAAAATAGACTTTAATTTGACTCACAATGAAATATTTTTGTGTTTTATGGAAATATTTGATGTATCTATTATTTATTATTTTAATATATTTTATGCTTACTATTTTTACTAATTTGTAACTCTTCTCCTATCAAAGACCTTATTTTAAACTACTAATTATTTTATTAAGTACCAAAGGCCAAAGATTAAAAAATCTTGTTAACATTTTATAAATTAAATTTTTACTTGCATTATTTAATTTTTGTATCTTATTTTTATTACCAAAAATGTGTGTAGGCTTTTTGGTTCCACTAAAAAGTGGTTTGGGTAATTAAAAACAACTCTAGTAATTCATGTATCCCAAGAGTCAGATTATTGAATGATCTTTCCTCATGCCACATAAGAAATCTTGGAAACCATAAATTATACGAGCATTATTTTTTTAAATTTCTATGGGATCTATCAACCTTGGATTTAAAAACCAAGTAGTAGGTCAAATCCCATTTGTTGGTTAGGTATATACATTTTAAGAGTTATTTCTATTCATGGCTAAGTTATTTCTTGTTTTTATTGCACCATGATCTGAGGTGGTTTCATACCACCAATACCTATGATTATTGTAGTGCCCTTGAGTATATAATTATTCATCAATGTACCACATGGTATATAGAAGACATACCCTAGTTAATCTCATAAATTCTAGTTTAAGATCCTTCATTTGTAATCAAAGAATAGCTTTAGGAAAATAGCATTCCCTGAGACTACTCACCATATAATTGTATGAATTTGAGATATTATCAGTGGGATTAACCTTGATTACACACCCATCTGCATTATTTAATATTTTCCTTATTTGAGTGTTTTTTTTTTCACTTCTCCTAAAATAGTAATTAATTTAGTTAAACCAAACACCTATATTATTTACCAAAACCAAACTTGTGTTTTTAGTCATTTTTTCAAATCAAATTTATATTTAAAAATAAAAACTAAAACTTATTTAAAAAAAATCAAAATCAAACTAGTCCAAAACAAACATGTCAAATTACCAACAATAATTTTTTGAAAATTTAAATTTTGAGTCAAACCCCTATTGAGAAAAAGCATATTAATTAAAAATGTTATTGAGTCAAACACAAAGCATCCTTATAATTATAGATCCAACCACTGGATTCTAGGCATTATTAAATCAACCCTAAGATATTGAATAAATCTTTTGTATAGATCTATTCCACTTTGAGAATCAACATGACCATGTAGGAAAAAATTATAATGATAGATTCATAGATCAACATGAGTACAACATTGATACTAATGATTATTCTAATCCAAGATAAACTAATTCCCAACTTAATAACTATATTTTTGATTATAAACATTAGGTCTTACTACTACTTGTAGAATTAAGGGTTAAGTTATCATTGGACTTCAATCCCAAGAATTTGTCCCACATAATTAGTATATGGAACCAAACCCATCCTAACCATGATAAAAATCCATATAAAAATTCCATTGATATTAATAATTATATATTATAATACAGAAATGATAACCCTCATGCCTCCCACATCCATGTTAACAAGGGAAAATCAATTCTATATAACCAATCCCATCAGGACCAATAACTAGTTAGGTCTAATTGCATACAAAGATTAACCCAATAGTTGTATAATCTTAAATCATATGTTAATCATTCCATATAAAATATTTATTAGTTTTTGGTACATAATAATTAGTCACAATCTAGTAAGATAATACCACTTAACAATGTATGGTCCCTGCCATTTACTACTATCCTACCAAGGGCCATCTATGACCAAAAACTCTTACTATGATCTTTTATTATGTTTGATTTTTTAGGAATGTTTTTCCATATAATAATTCCTAATAATGATGAGGATTCTCAAACCATAGGTTTAAAGTATAATGACTTCTTTAAATTATTGTTAAGTTATCAGGTAATTGTTTTCATGATCGAACAAGTTGAAACTTCAATTCAAATTAAATCTAGTAGTGAGTAAAGAGTTCCTTTAAACACACCCATGAATAAAAAAACTAATGGTGAAGTAAATATTTTAATTCTTGAGGTTAAAAACAATTCACATAGGGTTTTATCATTAAAAATTACTAGTATAGTCTGACATATAACTATATTTTATAAAAGACTAATTTGTGAGTTCTAAATGATGTAGGATATTGAAGAACAAATTTATACACTTGGACCTTTGAAGAAAAATCCAAAAAAAAGTAGGGAACATGGATGAATATGTTTTTTATTTATTACTAATACAAAAAGCAATAATATAGTATAATTATAGGTTAGGAAATAATTTTTGGATCTTTTTTTAGCACTATTATTTATCCTTATTTATTTAAATACATAGAGCCATAGCCATGAATGTCTATAAAATGAGTGACCATTTTTAGGTCATAGCCAATGCACATGTGCAATAAAATAAGAATATTATATTAAAAAAGGGATATAGTTCTAAAAACTGCACTAAGCCATTAAACAACTTACCAATAAATACAGCCATAAAGATTAAAAAAATCCACTAGAGAAAAGGGTCATTAACCACACCCATATACCTCAAAATAATGCATTATAGGAGTATAAAATGGAGACTTCATGGGAAGTAAAATACTATAATATGCCATTTGAATCAATTATATTCTTCAATGTGTTATATAAGAGACATAGACAAGTATCCATAGAGACCATTCCCATTGATATAGAACCATGGCCTAGCCATAAACCTTTTAGAATAAATTTATTAACACAACCCACTTTCAATGTGGAAGAATAAAAAAACATTCAATTATATAATCAAATATCAACCTCGGCATCAAATAAATATTCATCCCATTAACTTTTATTGAATACTAAATTGGAGGATCCATCATCAAGGCTTGATATTTCTCTTCTCTACTCTGCAATCTACTAATACTTCCAAAATGTTTATTCCACATTAGATACAACTTTATCCTTAGACCCAAGAACAAAGGAAAATACATGAATATAATAAGAATTATTGATTAGAATCAAAATTTAATCCAAATTTCCTACCCTAGAAGAGATATATAATACTTGTAGAATAATGGCAGTCTATGTTTAAGAAAATTAAAGCTAGAAAGGAATTCACTATATTAAACATTACAAATAATTGAGATTTATTAGTATTATTCCTCTTATTATAAGAATATTTGATGAAAAAGAGATGGGTGTTAGGTTCTAAATTATTTTTATTGATTTCAAACCTAAGGACAAACCTAAGCTAATCCTCATTCAAAACTCTATCTTCCTAAACTAGCAAGATTTCATCAATACAATGCTTAGTAAAAATTTGGGAAATCAAAGAGTGAGGACTAAATATGGCTTTAATAAATTCAACTCACATGACACCATATAATTTTTTATATGAATTCATACACTAGCCATGAATTTGAATAATGTTTTTAATACAAACATCATAGCCTAGAAGTTTGGTGTTCACCATCTTATTCTTCCTACTATTGTATGTGGGCATTGCCATGTTTGATATGATAAGGACCATCGGTAAAATAGAGATGAGGATGTAATTAAACACATGATAAATTTTTTATAACAACCAAGATTATGAAATGTTTAGAGGGAACACTTATCCAAACATTCATCCTCGACATGCCACTTCACATGAAAGGGAATCATTAAAGAGAGAGGGTTTATGCCATGTAATACTAGGTAGAATGACAAAAAAAAAAATTGACCAAATTCATTTCACAAAATGGATTAAATCATTATTTATTAATTCCATATAATTATCCCAAGGATGAAAAACAACACAAAATGAATCATCATGAATTCTAAGATTTTGTCTCAAAGTTGGCCAAGAATTCAACTTGAGAGTTGATCTCACATAAGTCATGGGAAAGATAGATATTATTTAATAATTGAATAAATCACAAAAATTCATGCACTCGTAAGTTGATTTTATAATGATCTAATCTACCTAAATTCACTGCATCAATGACCAACAAGAATCACCTTCTACAATTATTTTTTAAAATGTAAATCAGTAATAAGAATATAACTTTTGACTAAATCTAGAGTTTCCACAAAAGTGTTTTATACCTTAGGGGATATTTAAATCATAAGATGAATTCACATGATCATGATTATTTATAAATAATCCTCCCATTCTTAATATATCTGAACTGTTTTTGGATGCCCCATCAAAGTTAAGCTTGAGAATGTTTTCATTCACGGGTTTCCAAAAAATCAGTAATATTTGGTTTCTAGGTAAGAAAGATTAAAATTATTTTTAATTAATTTATATTTAAATATATTATGGTTTTCCTCTCCATACATATTATTTTTTATTATTGGGGAATTATCCCTAAAGATATTTTAAAAAAGGTTCTCAATTTTTAAGTACAAAAGCTATTCTATGAGACATATTTATAAATATTATATTATTTATTTATTTCTAAATACTTTAGATGATCAAAGATAAAAACATATCCCATAGGAAAATAAATTAATTATCCCTATATTATTTATAGTTTTTAAAAACCTCCTAATTATTTTGTGTATGCACTTAAATTCTTTTCATCTTATTAAAAAAACCAAGACCAAATTCTTCAAAAGAAGTTACAATGGAGAAGAATATGGTCTGGATTTTCATAACTCTCCCTACATTAAACATAAATATGAGGTCCTCAAAAACTTAATATTTTTAATATTTTCTAAAAAGGTGAATTATTCTTCATTATAGACTAAAAATTAAAATTTTCTTTCAAAAGACCCTATTAAACTTAGAAATTATCAAGAGGTCTTGGATTGACAAAAGACATTAATTTATGATAGCAGTGTTTCACATAGTAATTTCTTTAAGAGTAACCATTGCATTTAAATTTTTCATTTTTTGCCAAACTATTAAGATGATGTGAACCCAAAAATATTCAAAATGAAAGTAAAATTTGAAGAGGACATGAGGCTATTATTAGAAATATATTTTTCTGCATCCATTGAAGGTTCTAAACACATTGGATTTCATCCCAATATATATTAGCTAATATAACCTATAAAATATAAATGTATTTATAAAGAATGATGATTACAAAGAGGGACCACATTTGACAAAGCATCCTTCCATAAGTTGACTAATCTCCCATTTATTATTTCTTAGAAAAAAGAAGAAAAAATTAAGGGTTTGCATTGATGATTTATGTCCCATACATGAGACCCTTTCATTTAGTTTTCAATTGTAAAAAAATTGTTAGGAACTTAAACATTATCTAAGTAATTTTTTCATAAAATGATACTCCGAATATTGTGTTTATCCAAGTAAATTTTCTATATAAGTTTAACTCATGATGATTGGTTCATAAGAAACAAGTTTATAATCCCAACACCTCCTTTAAATTTGGGAAAGAAGGCATCTTCCCATTTCATTAAATCTTATTTATTGATCTCATTAGGTCCATTTCAAATATACTTTTTCTTATTCTTGTTTAACTTGGTCTTAACACTTGTCAGAGAGATTGACATCATATAAACTAGGATAACTTGAATAAGATAAATTTTACCTACTCATGATAAACACTTACCTTTCCAAGATTCCAATTTGTTTTGAAAAATAGTGTCCATAGTTTTAAATAATTCCTTTTAAAATAAACTATAAATAAAATGGGAACACACATGTACTTATTTGTAAGTGATCCAATGGACAATCCAAAATTTTCCTTTATTGTATTTTTTATTGAGAGGGAAGTGGGAATAAATAATTTGATGGATTTTGAGAAATTAAAAACCTAAACCGAATCTTTTTGGTACTAGGCAAGGATTTTATTCAAAATTTAAACTTTAATGTGATGAGTAAAATTCCCCAAAATTGTGTCATCCAAAACCTACCGATGGGAAAAATTTATTTTCTTGGTAATGAAAATACCACCGATGAGATTAACAATTTTTTTCATTCGAGAAATATTTCACCAAAGAATTTTCCATGGTGTTAAAAGAATAAGGAGAAATAGGGTATCCTTGGAATGATCCTCTTAAATATTTTAAAAACCTTATCACCCTACCATTTATAATAATTAAAAATATAGTAGAAGTGATACAAGCTTTAAGCCATGCACTACAAACATCTAAGAAGATGAATTTGTTCAAAATTTTAAAGGGAAAGTTATAATAAACCTTATCATAATATTTTATTATATTGATTTTAATTTTCATATTCACTTCTTTATTTAGACTTTTTGAATTAATCAACTCATGCATGATCAAAAAGCTATGCAATATTTATTTATTTTGAACAAATCCATCTACTGAGATAATGAGAAGATGCAAAGATTTGAAATTATTAACCATAGCCTTTGAAAATATTTTATAAATATTATTACATAAATCAATGGGATTGAAACTATCAATAGAATCAACATTAGCATCCTTTGAAATAAAGCCTAAGAAGTTGCAATTAACATTTTTATGAAATTTCCTAGAATATCTATATTCATTAACTGCCTCAAACATATCTGTTTCCATGATATCCAATAAATATTTAAAGAAACTTGATGGAAATACATCAGGACGTAGGGATTTGTCATTATCCATGATAAATAAATTTATCTAGATGTCTTCTTCTATGAAATACGCCATTAATTTAACATTTTTATTATCATTTACGATTCTTAAAATAAATTTGATAATTTTTTTGGTTTAAAAGTGTGATTAGGCGGAGTTTATTTAAATATGTTATAACATCATCCAAATATTCTATAACATCTTCATTTCTAGTTTTGAGTTTTGAAATCTTATTATAGTTATGAGTAGCCATAGTTTATTGGTGGGAATTTTCTATATTATGATCTCCTTCCTTAATCTAACATTATTTTAAATTTTGTCTCTAAAATATTTTTTCTTTTTCAAGAAATAATTTTAACTTAACATTTCATGTCCTACTTCATTGTACTTGATATGTCATATAGAATGGAAGATATGTCATGTCCTACTAACTGTACATGATCCTAAAGAGTCTATATGTCTATTTAAATAATATTTTTTCCCTTAAAAGTGTTCCAAAAGACCTCCCTATTCAAAATAAGTGTGTAACACTAATTTTGGATTTGTATCCTACTTGGGTATATAGTCTTAGGATATATAAATGATAGCACACAAGGGGGAATATCAAATATACAACAAGATAATTAAATGATAAAAATTTTAATATCCAATAGAACTTTATATAAATTAAATGATAATCTTCTAGTATAATTTATTCGAGATATATGATGATTATAAAGATAGAGGATTATAATTTATATAGCTTAATAAACTCCTATAAAATAGAAATCAAAGTTAATTTTTAAATGCACAAATCTCTCCCAAAATTTCTCCTTTTTTTAATTCTCTCACAGACACTTATCTCTAATATTTATGTGATTTGCAATTCACTCACATTTTTCTAAGACAATAAAATTATTCTGTATAACTTTTTAATTTAAGCATGTAAACACTAATCTAATTACCTAAAAATAAGGTTAAGGTAAAATATGAACACAATCTTTTCATAGTTTTGTTTTACCAAATAATCAAACTAAGGCACAATGACACTTTCCAAATATCTAAAAATATGACATGGGCCTCGATATAATATATATCTCAATAGAAATAGGTCATTGTTTATGTGTTACATTTAATAAACTACAGAAATAGAATCAATTCAATAAGGAATGATTAAGTAAAATATTTGAAGTGATGAAACCAACAGACTTGGAGAAAATTTGGATTGAGGTTTTTGGAATGAAATGGTGGTCTAGAAATGAAGATGAAGCTGTGTGTAAATTTTCCAACCTTCTTGATACTAAACAAATTGATCTCTTTTTAGCTTAGTAACATTTTTTTTTGGTCTATGGAATCATCCACCAATTATGACCTTATGATATTTTTGGCAAATATATTCGTCTTTGCCAAATATATATTATGACCTATTATGGATTATACATTTATTTTGTGTGCGCACATTATGATGTATTTTCATTTGAATCTTATTTCACAGATTCACAAGAATAGTTTTTTTGTTTATCATTGTTTATCTTCCTGACATAATATTCCAAACAATATTGAAAAAAGAGGGGTCAACTTATTTAACAATTTACATCTGTAAGACATATCTCAAACACTTAAGTTAGAACCCATGTTGTTAGTGTGTAGTGTGACCAGATATTTTGATTGAGGGATTCAACCTCCATGTACATGTAACTAAATGCACATTAAACTATTCATATTATATTATAATATATAAATCAAATTTTTAAAGCAACTCCATCATAAAGTGTTAAAAAAGTCTTCAATGGGCTTGGAGTTGAGTATATTTATGATTAGCAACTATAAATTAATTGATATGTTTTATTGAAAATTCATTAGGATATTTGCATATGTGTATTTGCGTGCGCTTGTGTGGGCACGCGCAAAAAATTTAATTCAAGATGTATTGACATGAAATCCAAATAAAAGAAGATTATATTACTTACTCGGCTGGAGCTAGACATCGAATGGATGCATGGAAAAGGTAAAAGGGAAAAAAATAGGTAGAATGAAAAATATTCTCAAATCACATTCAATGAGACCTAATATTTTTTTGTAAGAATCAATACTAGATAAGGAAGGCAAGACAATGAATGCATGCATATAAGAAAAGAGAGAGAGAGAGAGAAAAAAGAAAAAAAAACCATTATAAATAATATAACATAAGATCATTGAATTACATAGACAAGAAGGACAATTAAACAAATACATATATAAGTGTCAATATGATCCCAATTCCAACCAATTATTCATATGCAGAAGAAAAAAAAAAACATTACAGTAACAAACCTTATATGAAAATAATGTCTCTAAATAATGCCACTACTTTTTATGTTCGTATGTGAGTGAATGCATGCAAGTAAAAAAATAACACACAATTGACCTACATACCTTGACTTACCTAAGGAAAGAAGAATGAGGTGTTTCCTTTTGTACTTCCACACTTTAATTGTTATAAACATTCTTATGTACATACTAAGGCAATGGCCATATACCCACATGCGATTAATGTTTCATCAATTTAATGTAAAATATAGTAATATTAAAAAATAAATAATTGAATAAATGAACATAGGAATGATTAACCATTTTTTATATGAACCTATGCTATAAAAAAATATAATATTATTCTAATTATTATGATTATAACTTTTTATACAAGTGTTAGACATATATAGAGCTTAAAAGATCCCAATTGACTTTTATGTTATGTAAAATTAGAATTGTATTGTATTTGGTGCTTAGATTTATTTTGATCTATTTTACTCAATTATTTTTCTAAAATATCTTACTCATGTTTTTCACATTAAAAATATGCAAAAATTATTTCAGTACATGCTCACATTTTTTAGATGAATAGTTTTAATACCTAATAATGTGATTACTCATCTCAAAATAAAGTGTTAAAATCATTATTGTTTGTAAGAATACATATCAAAAGCTTTATAAATAATTTAAAAATTCATACAGGGTCATGTATGTAATCATCATAAATATAATCAGGTTTTATTCTTTTATCATTGTAAAAAAAAAGTAATCATCATAAAATATCATCTTATAAAGCTCAATGGATACATGTAACAAGCCCAACTACAACCACATAGAATATATAACATCGTGTGAGAATCAGTGGTGAGATATAACTCTATAAGTTATGAAAATAAATATATGGGGGTGATTATATGCCTCACTTGTGTTTGAGAGGATTTATAGGGAGTACATATATGTGAAACAATATAGTATAGATAAAATTATGTAATTATCATTACATATATGCATCATCATTTGAGGATGAATTAAGGATGGGAGGGGGGAAAACAACATCCCCCACTATATAATTAGTATGAGAGACTGAAAAGTAAATTTTTTTATATAAACATATGTATTAAGTATAACATCATGTTAAGACCCTTATATGGTCACAACCTGAAAGTGGAGATGAGATTATTGAGTTTACCCTGATGTAGTCAGGTTTTCAAATGTATTAAAAATATATTAATTTATATACCATAAATGATAATAAAATTTGTTAAGGTGTCTTTGAGGTAAGGTCATATCCTTATGCAAGTTCTATTGTAAAATTTTTAGTCATAAAGGAATGGGAGGATCCATAATAGGTGTATAAATAAACCACATCGAATAAATCTATACTTGTACCATGCACCCATATAAATATTCTTAGTGGAACTCATAGAGAGGTATACAATTTTATTTCCCCTAAATATAAAATTATATATAGATGTCATAGTTGAAACTCACAAAATAAATATGGGCATAACACCCTCATAGTTAACAAGAAATGACTATATGATGATAAATATTAATAAAGTAAGATGTTCTTGCTTTATTTATATATATAATAAATTTATAGCTTATTAAAATATTGTGGGAATTATGCTAAAGAGTGGAAAAGGAGATATAGATGAGATCAGTAAAGGTCATGGCAAAAGATATGTTGGTACCATCCCTCTAAAGGACAAATAAGAACTCCATCCAATATAGTGATGGCCAGGGTATCCTCATTAGTACAAGATATAGAAATTAAGAAGCTCCTAATGAATGTATAGATAAAATGCCCTTATTCTAAGTATATAAGTCATGATCACTAGTGAGTATACAAAATAACTATCTATTTATCAATTGTGAAGACCATAATTTGAAAATGTGTAATACTAGAATGTAAGACATATCCTACCATCACTTTATAATATTAATATAAATACATGTATTGGTACACCTAAGTGACGGTCCACTCCCATAGAACCTGTGGAAACTAGAAAGTGTTTTAGTTGTCACCCCACTATGTGAACATGCCATACACTATTTTGCTCATTATGGAAAATATCCCCACCTACAACAACCCTTTAAATCCCTGCCTCATAAATACTAGTAGTATTCTCCACATTCCATAACTTGATGACCCTAGAGAGCAACTCCAACTCTCTGAGCCTTTTCCAACATATGTATCTCACCTAAAATCATAAATATAGGATCAAATTCAGTCAAAATACATTAAAAATCACATTATCCTCTACCATAATGAAATCACCACCATGTATAAGTGGAGGTTTCACAACTAATGTAGAGGCTAATAAATATTTAGAGTGGTTACATAAATACTATGATAGTTACACATACACTTCTGTAAATCCATAATCATCAGCATGTAAAGACTAATGTTTCTACCATGTGACCAATGATTTTACCTACATTGGCCCAAAATATCAAAAATCATGTAGAACCAGAACATTTTAACAAAAAAATTAAAATTTTGACATTTTCCTAGTGTGTGTACTATCAAAAACACATCAAAACTTGAATATTTAAATTTTACTTATCCTGGATTATTTTTCAAATTAAATCATAAACCTAAGTTTATTGGCACAAAAATATAGAATAATCACTCATGCTTGCACCTTGCCTTATTATACTAATCTTAAAATCTAATATACTCTAGCATTTAAATTTTTCAAAATAATTATAGAGCTCAAATTAGGAGAAATTATAATGCACAAATAAATTTTGAACTAGGAAATTCTCTCAATTTATAGATTATTTTCTTTATTGTTTTATTTTTAAAAGTTTCCTTTTCTATTAAAATGCCTCCATAATCTATATTTTTTACACAATTTAATTCTTTTTGAGTTTTTCAAGTCTAGACTGTTATCAGACAGTTCAGATGCTAAAAAATCACAATGTCTAATTTGCTATAGATTTATTTGAAGAACATGCTATTTTTGAATTATTATCTTATACGTTCACATGTTTTAACTCAAACCCAATATCACTCCATAGATAATATGGTTTAGGTAATATTTTCATCTCCAAAAAAATATTAATTAATGTGTGTCCATGTTTTTATAAATTAATACATTTTCTACTTTTATTATAATATTGCACTTGATTCTTTTTTTTTAATTGCAGGTCACAAGACTATCTTGGTTAGTTTTGGCACACTAAAAATAGAAATGAGGTAATTTATGTAAAATGTATTTTATTATTTTAAATGCACCACTACTCAATAAAAATGGAAACACCAACTCATGTGAAGCACCTCGTTGAGGGGTAAATATGTATGCATCCAAATTTAGTAAAATACAACATTGCATGATATTGAATGATGATGTGAGGACATATATAAATACCAATATGATCATACTTAGTATTCTTCCCTCTTTTTTTTATTTTACCTTCTTTTAGGCCATGCTCAAGTCTTAGCTTTCAAAAAAAAAATATTTACCTTCTCAAACTAGGGATTTCAATGAGGAATGACAAAATTACCTCAACAGTTTATGTAATCAATGCAATTTGAAATTATCATAGTAGTTTTAATGGATAAAAAATTGTCTTCATAATACATTCAAGCATATATAAGTGGTTTTATCACTATTTAATGCCTTTTAAATTTCATTCATGTGATGTGTATTTTGGAATGTTTTGCATTTTCCACCTTGTGTTTTTTTATTTTATTTTTTTTACACTTTACTTCCCATTGTTATTTTTCACTCTATGTATTGTCTAATTTTTTTAAAAATATCTCAAAGCTAAGTCCAACAATCTCCTATGCTTCTCTTTTCAACTCATACATACAATCTACTTTCTTCTCTCACAAATAAATCTTTTTACCTTTAGTTTTATATATGAAAATAAAAACGAGAATTATATATACAAGATTTTATACATCTATTGTCAGCCTTCTATAAGATCCTTGAGAAATCAACCCAAACCTCATATAAACTTTGTAGTAATTCACATGAATTGGATGAATAATGTCGCAAACATGAAGTACAATATGTTATTATATATGAGAACCAAGCATAGTGAAAATTTTTAATCTCTTTACTTTGTGTTTTTATTTTAATTACTTCTTGATTTTATCTTGTTATATAATTTTCATGTCATTATATTGAGTAATAGCTAACAAGCTAGTAGTTGATAGGTAAATTAATTTTAATGCCGAATCAAATTCTTATTTTCCAACTATTTTATTCTTTGGTTTAGTTGGGGGATTTTGTTTTCACTCTTGTTTATTTATTTATTTATATATTGGATTACTTATTTTAATTATTTTATTTTCCATATATAAAATATCATTGAAAATTATTAAAAAAATTATTGTTCATATTATTTTGTATTGAAAATCATTCAATCTTTCATAATATTACTTGCATATACTAAATACGAAAGCACAATATTATTGAATTATATTTTATTAGTTACATAAACCAAAATTATTTCATTTAAATCAACTTCCATATTTGAAATTATTCTTTCAATGCACATAGATAGCTATACAAAAAAATAACAATATTTACTAAAGCATGCATAAGAATTAACAAAAAATCAAAATAAAATAGTTACATCTATATAACCTTCCTAAATGTCTCTAAAATTTATAAAAAAACACAAATCATAACCAAAATAATAGTTATATATATGCATATTATGATTAGTTGTATCCAATTGAAAAGCAAGAATAAAAACATAAAAAATTACATCTATTTTGCATTTGAAGAATTAAAAAAAATTATTGCATACATGCAAATATGAAACTTTTTGTTTAGTTTTAATTTTTCCATAAATACTTTATATTATATTTTCATCATAGTTTCATTCACACAAAAAATTTAAAATTAAAAAAACTAATTTTTAGCAAGCATAGTTAAGTTTATGCATTCTAAATAAAATAAAATAAATAAATAAGCAACACTTACATAGTTTAATTTTAATTAAAGAATCCTTAGAATTCTTATATATTATATAGATTACAAATAAAACTTTAGTTTCTTTATTTTCAACAGTAATGTACATTCTTAAATTATTAAAAACCCACACTTTCTAAATATACCACAAATTATCTTTAGTTTCTTTCATTATGTACTAGCCAAGTCACCATGAATATTAAATAAATAAATCATAAGGACCCAACAAAAATTATATTCATTTTTAAGTAAATTTGTTAATGTTCTTTATGAGCCATAAAGGAAGTGGGGTAGGATTTTAAATCTGGGTGCAAGGGAGGATGAGGGGGATGACGATGATCTTGAGAAAGTGTATTTTTTAGAATCGATTGCGAAGAATGTTGTTCAAGATGATTTTAGTTATGTGGTATTACTTTATGATATGGTAAGTGTTATGATCCACATTTATAATAGTTGGAAATATGCATAATATAATGTAGATCAAAACAACACAATAAATATTAGTGGGCCAGGATGTCCAACTATTCCACATATGTAGAAATAGAATAATACCCTTAAGGTAGGGGCAACACCATACAATACTCCTTTAGGAAGGAAAAAATCCACAATGTCTCTTTGAAGGGATGACCTCCAATATCCATCTATGAAATATAAGGGGATCTTTGTACTAGCTGAGTTATAAAGGGATGGTACATGGACTTCCCAAGTTGTCTAGTTCCTTGCCCAATTTCCCTATATCTCTTGTAGGTAAACAACATGAGGATATATTCATGGTAAGCACCTTTCATGCTAGGAAAAATTTGGAGGTTGTTCATACTGATTTGAATAGACCATTACCTACTTTATTTTTGGGATACAAGTACTTTTAACTATCTATGGATAACTATTCTCAGAAGACATGGGTGTTTTTCCTAAAGTAGAAGAGTGAGGCCTTTCATCATTTGTAGGTCTTCTATCAGTGTGTTTTGAAGGATATTGGACAACCTATTCTTGTAATCTACTCAGATCGAGGAGGTGAATTCACATTAAATAAGATCTTGACATTATTTAGCCAATAAGATATCAAAAAAAATGATTGCTCCCTACATGCCTTCGTAAAATGGAATTATTGATTAATGAAGTCGCGTAGTAATGGAAGTGGCTTATTGCATGTTTTCAATAAAAAATCTATAGAAATGATACCGGATATAAATAGTATAGATAGTTATTTATCTTCTTAATAGGGCACCAATGAATATTCTAAAAGATAAAACTCTAGAATAGGTATGAAGTGTTAAAAATCAATATATTTCTCATCTATGAGTGTTCAGTTATACAATATATATGCATGTTTAAGCTCAAAAGAGGAATAAAATTGAGTCAAAAACACTCTCATGCATCCTATTAGGCTATAACACTACCTCAAAAGCATATCATCGCAAGGATCATGAGATGAATAAAATCTATGAAAGTAAAGATGTAGTTTGTGATGACTCATTCTTTGACTCAGTGATGCAAAATGAAAAATCAACACCAACCACCTCTTGCCAATTACTCTTTGAGTCAGATGATGAGGATACTTCTCATAAAGAATATTAGCTACAAGGGAAGTTGTATGTTGATCTTGAAGAGTTAGAAAATGTTACCATACATCCACCAAGTATCTATTCACATCATCAAAATAGTTCTTCACATCAATAGTAGAGTTCCCATTTGAAGTGGGTATGAATTACCATCAAAGACTCCCATGTGCAATCTCCACAAAACAATTCATTTGGAGTGATAACAAGTATCAGGCAAGAAATGAAGTAAATTTTACACTCATGTGTATAGTAGTTGATAGCTCTAAACATGATAATGTTCAAGAAGAACAAACTCAACCTTAGTGGAACAAAGTCATGGATGCTGAGTATGAATCACTGATGCAAAATCAGACTTGGGAACTTATTGATCTCCTTATGAGAAAGAAGCCCATAGGTTGTAAAAGGGTTTTAAAAACTAAATATAAGGAAGATGAATCAATCAACAAGCACAAAGAACAACTTGTAGAAAATGGATATGCTTAAAAATAAGGCATTAACTATGAAGACACATTTGTACCTAGTGTAGAGATCAAGACCATCAAAGTTGTTTTCACACTAGTAGAACATAATGGATGGAAAGTTTAGTAGATGGACATTAAGAGAGTTTTCAGAAATGGTGATTTTAAAGGAGTGTACATGACCCAAATATAAGGATTTGTTGAGGAAAATCATCCTAAAAATTTATTTCATCTCATCAAATCACTATATATATTGAAACAAGCTTGTAGGGCATGGTACATCAAGATAGATGATCACCTTGTTCAACATGGTTTTACCTGTATCCCCTTGTATTCTAACATGTACATAAATAAGGTAGGGATAAAAAATAACATTCTTATTTTTTATGTAGATGATCTTGTGATCACTTTAAGTTTAGAAGATTAGGTTGATATTATGAAGAATGACCTCGAAAGATCCTTCGACATGATTGAATTGGGGATACTCTATTACTATCTTGGCTTGGAGATATGGCATAAACAAAATCACATTTTTATCTCCAAGATAGAATATGCAATGAAAATCCTAAAAAATTATAGAATCTCATATTGTAAACCTCCTTTAAGACCAATAGAAAAGGTTTATAAATCTCTGAATTCCAAAACTCTCCTCAAGTGGATACAACTCTATATAGATAGATCATTGGGAATCTCATCTACTTGACCTACACCAGACCAGACATATGTTTTGTTATGAGCTGTATCTCTAAATTTATGTAGGAGCCAAAGAAATGTCATTGAGTTGCAAAAAAACATGTTTTGAAATATGTTTGAGGTACACTTGAGTATGTTCTAAAATATGATAAGAATACTCAGTTCTTCTTGTAGGGATATACTGACTCAGACTACATTGAATCTGTTGACGATAGAAAGTCAACGTTAGGATACATATTTCACCTCATATTTAGATCAAACTCATGGATCAATAAGATGTAAATTATTATTGCTATCTCATCCACTGAGGTAGATTATCATACCACATGTGGACCTATGTACAAGGTGATATAGTGACATCACACTCTAGCTGATATGGGCATTAGTGAAGAGAAGCCACCTATCTTTAATTGTGATAATCAACATGTATTAAAGATTATGAAGAATCATATTTTTCATGAAATAACAAATCACATTCAGGTTGAATGTTACTACATTCAATAACATGTCTTAAACCACTACATCCAACTTTAGTACTACCCTACAGATGCACAAATAGTTGATACTCACCAAATCCCTTAGAAAGGTGAAATTTGAGTTGTTTAGGGGGTATATTTGTAAAAATAATGTAGGAAATGTTATCATAGCTAGTAGGTGGTTAGTGATGTTACAACTATTACATTATTTTTAGTTATTGTTTTATAACTTCCCAGATTCAACAAAATTTCCCTATATTCTACGAACCTCTCTCTTATTTTCTATTGAATCTCTAAGTATATATTCTTCTCTTCTTTATTAATAAATCATCAAAGTTCAATGGTTTGATTACAATCTAGAAGAGGTATATATTTTCAGAGTTGTATCTCATGTTGCATATATCTTTTAGGAGGTTAACCTTATGTATTCTAAAAGACATCATCATTGTTATAAATGAACTTAGATATTTCATGCTTATGTTTACAATCACAACCTTATAGACCCTTGGATTTATCATCATCCTTGGATTTTACAATCTTGAGGATAATTTTTTTGCTTGGATTGTCAAATATTTTCATTTGTCTTGTAGATACAAGCACCAACTTTGACATTAATTGATGGGATGTTACAATGTATATAACCCCATATTTTACAAGCTAATATCTATTATCTTAACAATACAATTTATTTTACATCATAAAAGAATGGAATTTTAAGTACAATGCCAAAAATATCAAGTGGAACTACATCTAATTCTACCTTATCAATGAACTGAATTAATTTTAAATATAAGTTTAAATGTTTTAGTGACTTGAAATTTTGAATCATCAAACACCGATCCTAAAGGTATGGCTTAGGATGTGGTTTAGTCTTAAAATCTAATTTGTTGACATCTTTTTCACGAATAGATTAACTTGAGATCCGCTATAAATAAGATTATCTATTTTAATACATTTAAAAATCATCAATATATGGAAAAGATCATTTCTTTTATTTTCATCATGCATAGACATAGAATTAAAATAAGAATGAGAACTATGAGATTTAGTTCTAGAAGAGGAATAATATGAACCTTTCAAACCCATAGCAATGACTTTCGTCTCACCACTTGAATCGAAGCCAAGATCTTATATGAATTTTTTTCATAGCCTTGTTATTACCTTTCTTGTTATCAAACCATTTTTTCTTGAGTTTTGGATTCATATTTCAAAAGTTAACATATCATGATCTTGTTTTTTCAATGTGAACAAAAATTCTTCCCATCCTCTTTCTTGACTATTGAAGTGTGTTTGATCTTACCTTTTCCTTTACCTTTGTTTGCATGTGGTTTACATTATTTTATTATGAATTTTTCCTTAGTCACTTTACCCATTGATTCATTATGGATAGATTAGACATAAAATTCATCAAGGTTAATGGGATTAAACATAAGTATTTTAACCCTCAAAGAACTATGTAACCCACTAATATACTTTAAAAGAGTCTTTGGAGTGTAAATGGGAATGTCCAAAACCAAATCCCCATTTCTAAAATTTTGAGTGTGATATTGTAAAATTTGATCCTTAATTTTCCTTATGTTTTTCCAATCAATAGTATCTTTATGTAAATAACCTAGTGGATAAAATTGTTTTACTAATTCAGAAATAAAACCGTTCTAAGAAAAAATCACTTTACCATGTTTCAATAAATCATCTTGTGTCTTAATATTCCACCAAATGAGTGTTGTACCACCTAAAAAAAGAGTGCCTAATTGGATTTTTGATTCCTTAATTCAATTATTCCAAGCCCTAAAATATAATTCAATCTACTTGATTTAATGATCCAATTTTGCTACACTAAGATCTTTATCATGAATTGGCAAATCAAACATAACATAATAAATTCTTTTGTCTATGATAAAATAAAGAACTAGAATTTTATATAGAGATGGAGGAGATTTAGGAGGTTCCTCTACTTTACCTTTACCATTGGTTTCTTCCTCTTGTTTACCTTCACTCTTCTTATTCCTTCATAGGTAAACACTCTTCCACCATGTTTCTCATCTCTATAAAATCTTGATGGAAGACCATTTATAATTCTAGTTCTTTCCTATGAGGTTCTATTATTTGCTTTTAGATTGCACGTTTTAAACCAATTTATTTTTTATACTCTTCAAGTGATCCTTTTCCATTCTTTGACTTAGACTTAGTTAGCATTCAAAATAAAGACTTGAAAATTCCAAAAACACTCACCAAAAAAATTGATCAACAGTTATGATACCAAATTTGATCCTAAATGATTGTAAATATAAACTTGATCAATTTCACAAATTTTAAATGCTTACTAATGCTTTTTAAATCTTCATAATACATGAAAAAAATATCTTAATTCTTTATAAATTAGATTATAATTGATTAAAAATAGAAATGAATACAATAAAATATAGATAAATATGAAAAC